>PVJN01017254.1:0-40899 GCA_004026805.1 Lasiurus borealis | reverse complement strand
GACATGATCAGGCCCCCGTCGCAGACCCATCGCAGGAGAATCGGTTTGACAAGGTGAGTCCTATGCCCGGCCAAGCTCACTGCATGAGACCCTGTCTGTGCCGACTGCTCCCCACTCCCCTGCCCTCCCTGCAGGTCGCCTCTACTCCCAGCCCCTCTGCTCTGGGCTTCTCTGTCCTGGTTCACACATCCAGCCCGCCCCCTCTCAGGCTCTGCTTCTCCTCTTGCAGAACGCTCCCTCCTGGTCTTGGCGTGGCTGCGTCATCTCGCCATCCAGGCTGCAGAGAGCCCTCCCCTGACTCCTCCTGGGCTCTGGCAGCGCCCTGGCAGGTCACCTCTGTGGGGCGGGAACCTTAGCTCCCTTGTTTACGCCTGTGCCTTTTAAAGAAATCTCTGTGGTTGAAATTATTACATCTCCCCTCTTCCCACCTCCCATTAACCCCTTCCAGCCCCCTCCTGCCCCTTGCCCCAGGCACCCCTGTTGCTTGATGTCTCCAGCTAACAGAGAAACACGCTGTCAACTGCACGGGAGTGACCAGGACAAGCCCTTGCCTGGGGTGGCGGAACACGTGTCGGTACATGAAGCAGGTAACAGAACCACCTGCCCCGCCCTCCACCCCGCCCCACCTCCGCCACATTACAGCCGGGCACAGGGCTTGCAATTCCTGGGGGTGATTCTGGGTGAAGACACTGTCTCCCTGGTAAAAGGCAAACTGCCACCCAGAGGGGAAAAGGGGCACATTCTGGGCTCAGCCCACTCGCTGGGAAGGCCCCCAGGAGTTTAAGTCCTGCCCCATGGGGAACCTCCCGCTCATGGGCCAGTCGCTGCTCTCCGGGCTGAGCTGGAGGCCCGTTAATAAGGTCTGCGATCCGCACTTCATAAAATTGTCATTAGGGTTTAAGCAAATGATGGATGGGAAAGAGTTTTGCCGAACGTTTGAAATAATAATTCCACATTTGGATAACCTGTCAGCTCATTAATTTAACAAATCTCCACGGAGACCCTGGCTGGGCCCCGAGGCCCTAGAGATGCAGAAAAGGAGGTCCCTACTTTTGAGGGACAAGACCCATCACTCTTGGTAATGGGTGGGGAGCGGCCACAGGCAGGGGACCACCCAGCTAGCTGCAATAGCCCAATGCATCAGCAGAGGGCAGCAGACAGCTTTGCAAGCGCTTCCCTCCCCAGGAGAGAAAGAGCAAAGCAGGAGTCCTAGAGGCCTCCTCTGTGCCTGGGGGAGCGGGCAGGTGGGTGGAGGACACAGCTTGGTGACTCTACAGCGTCCACCTGAGTCCCCTGCTTCAAAGGGTCCACTAACCCAAGAAGCAGCCACAGAGAAGTACCTCTTCCTCCGCCATCTCTCCCCCACATGTGAAACAGGGACCGCCTTGATGCTACTGGGCCATGAGATCCAGGGTCTGTGCTGCCGGGAGGTTCTGGCCACAGAGGGGCTCCAAGCTGAGAGGTGCAAGGCTGTGCCAGAGGAAGAGACAGGCCCACGTGGGCAGCGTGAGGCCCAGAGCGGGAGAAATAAGGACAGAAGAGCATCGCCTAAGGCAGGACCACCATAGAAGCAGCAGAAAAGATGGAACGCCAAGGAACTGAAGAAGAATGGACTGTGACGGGTGGAGAGGAGGGTTGGGGGAAGGGAGGCAGTGCCCATCGCTCCGGAAAGTGCCGAGGGCCAGCCGTGTGGGTGACACTGGGCCGTGCCCTCTGGGCGCTCATGGCCTCATGGGGACAGGGTTCTTGCCAGTGGGTAATGGCAACCAGCGTGAGAAGAGGATGCTCCTGGAGCAGGACTGACCCTCAGGGGGGTGGCGTGGGGGAGAGTCTGGGGGGCTGTGCTGAGCAGCAGGGCATTTGAGCTGGGCCTGGAAGCACCACCGGGCCCCAGGCAGCCACTGGAGGAGAAGAGTGGGAAGCTGAGACTCGGATGAGGAGAAGGGGTGGTGGAAAGTCGGGGAGCTGAGGGTGTCCCACTCCATGGGGAACCTGGGCAGAGCAGCGGAGGCTGGTCAGGTAACAGGGCTTCTCGGCAGGTCCCAGGAATGGGTGCTGCCCGCTGGGGTAGCAGAGGCTCAGAGAGCCCCACTTCTGGAGCCAGGATTGGGCAACGTCGGTCGCCTGGCCAGAGCGTCCAGGGGCCTGGGGCTGCCCGGCGGTGGCGATGTTTAAGGTGGTGGATACCTGGTCAGGTATCCAATGTGTGTGTGTGTGTGTGTGTGTGTGTGTGTGCGCGCGCGCGCGGGTGCGCATGTGTGCATGCTCCCGTGTGTACCTATGTGCATAGAGGGATGGAAACTCAAAGTCACGTGCCCTAAGTCACCGAGTCTCCAGTGCTTGGTACTGGTTCTGGCACAGGGTGGGCACTCAATGGCTGTTGAGTGACTGCCCCAGCGATCCAGGGACCCAATCCGGCTCTACCGGCCTGTGGGGACGGACCCGGGCTTTACCGTGTGCAACCCGCCAGACCCTGCAGCTCTCTGTTCTCCCAGGCCATCAGCTGCACACCGCGGCAGGATTCCGAGGTCTGAGATCGCCTCCCCTGGATGCTGCGAGGGTTAAAGCCAATGATGGATGGGCGAGCGTTCTGCTGACTGTTTGAAATGCTAATTCCCCATTTGGATAACCTGTCAACCTATTGATTCAACAAACCTTCACTGAGGCCCCGGACTCCCAGCCCCGGCCCGGTGCCAGGCACTGAGGACGGAGAGATGAAGGAGGGAGGGTCCCCGCCCTGGGAGACAAGGCCCAGCGAGGGAGGCTGGGAGCAGATCTGGTGGCCTCTGCAGAGCGCCACCTGCAGGCCTGACACAGAGTGGGTCCGGTGACTGCATTCCCTAGCGGGTACTTCAGGTGGGAGGCCCAGGATTGGGTTCAGCAAGACTTTGGTTCAGGTACAAGGGCACACTCGGAGAAGGGCACACTTTGGGGGAATGCCTCAGCCAGGAGCTGCAGAAAGAGCACCTGGCTCCAGGGCCCGCCTCCAGCCATGGCCTCACTTCCCGAGAAGCTCAGCACAGGGCCTGGCACTCAGCTGGGTCGTTCTTCTGATTCACTGGTGGCAGCTGGGCAAGGGGGGAGGGAGGCCCAGGCTGAGGGACTGCTCCGTTCCCGGGTCACCGGCTGGCCCCACTCTTCTGTTCTCTTCAACCCAAATGGGCCAGGCCCTGGGGGGCAGGCGGGGCTCAGGACAATGGCCTGTCACCGGCTGCCAGCAGCAGCCAGAATTATCTGTGCCTCGCAGCTTCCCGCGGAGTTCTCTGGCCCGGATCTGCGCGTCGGAGCAGATGGAAGGTGTGCGAGCAGAGCTTTCCAGATCTCGCTGCCAGCGTCTTCACCTGGAAGACGTATTAAAAGACCATTTCCGGGCCCTGCTCCAGACCACTTGCATCAAATTCCATCCGGAATTGGTCTTTCCAAGCAACTTCCAAGGTGATCCTAATGCAGGTGGTCGGGGGACTGGCCTTCGGTGGTGGAGCAGAGATGCAGACTCTGCCGGAGCAGGGCTGGCTGTTCAGCAGCCTGTCCTTGCTGAAGGGAGAAGGGGACTGGAAATTCCCCTGGTGGCAGGGAGGGGAACTGCAGCCCTCCCTCCTAACCCGGGCGCTCAAATCTGATGCTACCGAGAGGCATGATCTGTTATGAATAACTCGCTGAAAGGGGCTCACGGTTGCCCTTACTATCTCCGCCGGCTCCTTCGAGTTCCTGGGTGATTTCTGGGTGGGGGAGGGAAGAACGGGCTTATCGTGGGTTAGGAATGTGGCACAGTCTCCACAGTCATTTCAAGGAGCCCAGGGCTCGGGTTTGTCCTGATTTCCCAGAGCCTAGCACAAGCCCGGCGCACAGTAGGTATTCAACGTATGTGTGTGTGTGTGCCGAGTGTCCCCACGCCTGGAGGAATGAATGGCGGTTTTACGCGGTAGCAGCACGCGTCCTGTGTACTGTATCTGGGAGAAAAGAGATGTATGGTCCGGGACGATCCGAAGAGGGAGTAGCGGGCTGCGAGATTCCGGCTTTGAAGCCAGCAAGGGTCAGCCGGCATATTTCTTTGCGCCCATCGCGAAGAAAGCGTTTGCCCGGCTGGCTAATGGATGGGACTCAGAAGGGACATTTAACTTTTCAAAGGGAAACAAACCTCTCAGCTCTTTGGTCCAGACAGTTCATGCGTCTGTTTAAAAAGCCAACTACATTTCTTTTTTCCTTCCGTTTGAACGGGTTCCAGAGGGCATCCGCTGAGGAACCTCTGTCTGCCCACAGGACGCCAGCCTCCCCGCCCGCCCCCAGCCCTTGGCGCGCACGCAACAGCCCTCCCCCCCGGGCTGGACTCCCCGCTTCCGCTCTTTGTCTCAGCCCCACTTCTGCGTCTAGGGCCACTCCAGATGCCACCTTCTCCGTGATTTCCCCCGTCTCTCCACCTCCGACTCATCGCTGCTCCTATCGGAATCCTGCCGATGACAGCTATCACTTTATTACTTGAATTGTTAGCTATTTATCTCCTTGTTTTATCTCCCTTTTCTCTCCTTTCATTCCACAAGTATTTATTGTTCCTCTCGAAACGTTGAGTGGGTTCTGGGGTGACTAACAGAGGAAAGATACAGCGCAGCTGCCTTGGAAGGAGCTGAGGGGTGGGTGGGAGAGGGGGTGGGCTGTGGGCTCCCTGGAGGCAGGGGATACTGTGTTTGCACCCCCAGGGGATACCGTGCCCCCGGCTCTGAGCCCCCAGCTCCGGGCCTCCAGTGCCCCAAATGCTCAGGAGGCCCTGATGAGTGAATACGTGAAGGGCTGCATCTCACAGTAATAAAGGAAGTAGCGTTTCTTTCCGCATCTTCCATCCTCCAGGCTCCGTTTTCATTTACTTGATTTTCCCCACGCCTCCCTCCCCCGAGCGGTAAGAATTACTGAACCCTCTGGGCTCCAGCCCGCCCGGCTGTTCCCACGCACAGTCAGCTTTGGGGGACAGGCGTGGAAATCAGACTGGGGTGAGCGGGGTCTCTGGCCCACTCTTGGCTGGCCTCCTGGCCCTGCCAGCCCCAGTGGACTTCCAGCGCCCCTTCCCAGCAACACTCAGAGTTGGAAACTGAGTCCCGAAGCCTATGAAGACACCCACCTCCCCGTCCCCGGGCTCGGAGGAGGAGGGCTTTGTCCTACCCTCGCACCTCCAACCCCCCCCTCCGCTCAGCAACCAGGATGAACTTGACTGAGCACGTGTCACAGGGGCTTCCAGGGGGCGGAGAATAAATGCAGTGTCTGGATCTGGAAGGTGCTTTCTCACCCGGGGCCTTGGCACTCGCTGTGCCTTCCACCCGGAATGCCCGTCCTACCCCAGCCCTGTCTGGATGGCTTCTCTTTATCCCCATGGACTTTTGTTTAAATGTCTCCTCTAGGATAAGCCGTGTAGCCCTGCTCCCCAATATTCTTCCTTCTCCATGACACGCCCTTATGTCCTTCAACACACTCATCACCAATCCTGTACAATAGAGAGGGAATATGCTAATTGACCATCACTCCGTCACAAAGATGGCTGCACCCACAGCTAAAGCCAAGTTCCCGTAAGGAGCCTCAATGAGCAATCAGCAGGGACCTGAGGCCACGCCCTCCCTCCACCCCCATGGAGCTTGAGAGGAGACCTCATCTGGCAGGGCTTGACAGGGACCTCAGGTCTGGCCCCGTATGCCCAGCTCCAGACTGAGGGACCTCAGGCCACGACCCCCACCCCAAGCACCAGGCCAGGGGACCTGAGGTCACATCCCCAGCCTGGAAGGGTTTAAATGGGGGATCTCAAGGGGCACTTCCCATCTTGGTGCTGGGCTAAGGGATCTCAGGCTGCTTCCCCACACCCCAGTGCCAAACTGGGGGATCTCAGGCTGCACCTCTCAACCCCAGCACCAGGCCAGGGGACCTGAGACTGCGCATCGTGCCTGGCGGGACTTGACAGAGGACCTCAGGCCATGCTCCCCACCCAGCGGGGCTTGATGGGGGACCTCAGGCACCCCCCCCTGCCCCATTCTGGGCTGGGGGATCTCAGGCCATGCCCTTGTCCCAGCACCGGGCCAGGGGACTTGAAGCTACGGCCTCTGCCTGGCAGGGCTTGACAAGGGTGGGATTGGCCACATCTGGATCTAGCCCAGTGTGGGGAGGGGCGGCCAGGTCTGGGTCTTATGTGATTTTGAGGTGCATGTGAGTGGGCAGGGACTTGACTCTGGGTCCCGTGGTGTGCCCCAGACGCTGATAGGAGGAAGGTTTTCATATACATTTTACTAATTTTCTTCCATCTCTGACACTTCTATTATAGAGAAAGCTCAAATAGCAATATTCAATTATGTCCTCTAATTAAATCCCCTTTTAATGTGCACAAATTTCATGCACCAGGCCACACTAGTAGTAAATATTTTTCTTATTATTCTAAACATATTTCCATAGTCTGTCCCTACTCACCTGCTACATCGTAAACCTCATGAGAACAGGTCTGATTACGTCTTGTTCACTGTTTGATTTCCAGCACCATCTCTGACATAGAGCAATGGCTCAATGCCCGGTGATGAATGAATGATGCAAATGTGGGGGGAGGCTCCGAGGCCTGGCTTGTTCCTTCCTAATTCATCCAACACCACAGCTTCCACCACTAACTCATCCACCCCTCAAATATTTACAAATCACTCACAACGTGTGTGTGTGTGTGTGTGTTTCTGTGGTGGGGAAGGGAGGTGTGCTAGGTTGAGGACTGGGGAGATAGTGATGAAGACATCAGATCCAATCCTTGTCCTCATGGGACTTCTGGTCTAGGTGGGGAGGCAGACTCTGAATACCTGGAGTCTGGGCAGTAAGTGTATGAAGGAGACATACACTGAGGTAGCTGACCCAGTGTGGGCAATCAGGACTGGCTTCCTGGAGGCGGTGCCATTTAAGCTGACTCTAAAAGGATGAGAAGAGCCTTGGCAAAATAAAGGAGGGGAAGGAAAGCAAGGGGCAGTAGAACACTGAACTCCTAGAGTTTCCTGCTGCCAAATTAGAGCCAGTGAGATGCCCAGTGCTCCTCATGACACCCTGGGCAGATGGAACGGAACAAGGGCCTGCAAAGGGCTTTGGGAAATGGAAAGCACAGCTTCTGTGTGTGTGTGTGTGTTGGGTGGGGCGGTGGGGCAGGGGGGGCAGGGAGAGGGGTGGTTGAAGGCTCATGGGGATTTACCATGACCTCTAGGGAGGCCTTGATGCCATCTGGGGACAGCCACATTCTGCAGAAAGCAATGACTCTGCCCACATTATCATCCCCATGGTCAGGTCCACAGTCTGCTCATACCCGTGCTGGCCCGGTGAAACAGGTGAACGGAGGTGAAGACCGGGTGTGAGAGGGTGGGTACAGACCACAGCCAGCCGGTGGGACTGTCCCCCACATCGTACCTCCCCACTTAGGAGGCCCCTGAGCAGCAGATCCCGAGACTAGGATTCCGAGGAGTTCGGAGTGAGCTGCTTGTTTGTGAGGGTGTCTCGGGGGGCTGGGAGGGGTGGAGCACAAGCAGGAAGGGAAAGTGCCCAGACAGGAGCATCCCGCAGGCCATCCTTGGTGGAACGTGTAGTGACGTATTATTTATGTCTCCATTTCCTAGGTTACTGCCCGCCTCCCCGTCCTTCTCGCACCTCTGGATCCCAGCACCTCCCAGCATCACACCAGGCTTATGGAGGTGCTCAATTACAAACGCTTCGAAGGAATCAATCACCGCTCATTTCAAGCAGGGGGTTCCGGGTTCCGGGGGGCTCAAAACCCGAAAGGCCTTTGACAGGGACCTGCCCAAGGGGTACCGAAGCCCCGCCCCAGGATGTTCATCCCCACCCCCCCGGAACCCCAGCATCGGGGGAAAGCTCGGGGAGTCCCCGGCAGCCTCTCTCCCCGCTGCCCAGGAAACAAGGGCGCTCTGCCAATTCCCGCTCCTCCTCTCAGCCTTCTCTCCCGCTCCTCCTCTCAGCCTTCTCTCCTGTCTCCCAGCTGAAGAGGAAGCGGCTGAGACAGCTGTGGAGCTGGGACTCTCTCTAGTTGATATGCATTAATTTGTAAATATCTTCATTTATATGTAAATGCGGAGTCCCGCGCCCCTCCACCAGCCCTAATGGGACCCTGCAGCCTCAAGAAGCTGCCTCTTCCATCAGGGTCACCCCTGGGGCTGGTGGAGTCAGATCCTTTCTGTCCAGGGTCCTCCCTCCCCCGCCCTTCCCGCGCCCTTGTCCCTCCCCTCTCCGCTGTCTGACTGAGACCTGAGAGACCATCACTGGAGCCCAGGCCAGGGAGTGAGCACAGGAGAGTGGGGCTCTGCTGTCCTGGTGTTCTGGCCATCCTGGAGGCCATACTAGAAATGATGGGGTCCTGGGGTGGGAGGTGGGGGTCTCAGAGACCATGGGCACCACGCAGGGGCGGGGCAACAGGGCGGGCTCTGGGAAGCTTGGGGATGAGTCAAATGTTCACTTGATGTCAACTTGGGTCCCCGGATAGTTATTTTCTTCTCCAAAATGAGGTCTGCCTCTGTTTTCATCCTGATTGCCATGGGCTGGTCTTGGGGCGTGCTTTACTATTTTAAGGCGCCCCAAATCCTTTTTGGAAGCAGGTGCAGGAGAAATCATAAATATACGAGTGAGGGCACCTGTGTGGCCACTCGCCCCCAGGCCCCTCAGAGCCCCTTTGCACCCACATTCTCACCAGATTCCCCAGAAAGCGGCCAGGTCTGCCTCCCGGTACGAAGCCAGAGAGGAGGGGACTCAGCAAGGCCCTCCAGGGGCACGCACACCTCCCAGTCTTACAAACGTGGCCAGGGAGGGGCCACCTGCCAGAGTCCCTGTGCCGGCTGGAGGTACCCTTTAACCCCCCCCCCCCATTCCCTTTCCTCATTTTACACAAGGGGCCAAGAAGCAAACCTAGGAGCATCCAGTGGGTTTGCAAATTTCGTTGTGCACCTACTGTGCGTCAGGCCTGTGCGGGGAGCTGAGGGTATAAGGTTAAGGGGTGAAGGGGCACCTGCTCTGTCTCCCGGTCACAGAAAGGAGAAGCAACCCAGGGATGGAGGGTGGAGGGTCAGGCATCAGGCACTGAGTGGGAATGTAAGAGCCCCCCTCCCCGCCCGGAAGCACAGTGCACCCCACTGTGTGTGCTACAGCATCTCCCTGTGCGTCCGGTGTGGCCCAGTCAGATTGAGATTGCGCTTTCTCCACCCGGCAAAGCAGCTGGCTGTGTGAAAGAGCATGCACGTGTGTGTGTGTGTGTGTGTGTGTGTGTGTGTGTGTGAAGTTGTGTGCACTCAGCTCCTGTGTGAAGCTACTGTTTGTTAATGTGGTGAGGTCCCCTTCTTGTGGGGGGCAGGTCCTGGAGGGGTGGCAGCCATAGGCTTTGGGAGATCAGTTCTGCTGGGGTGCAGGAGCGTCTAGCGAAGGCTTCCACAGAGGAGCCTGGGTTGGGTTCTGAAGGCGGATGAGGAGTTGTTGGGGGACCACAGGGACAGGCAGTCTGGGAAGAGGATTCAGAGGGCATGTGAAGGTCAGAGGAATAAAAGGGGGTCGGGGCCTTTTAGGGAGCGGGTGGGAGGATGTGGCAGGACCTGGCATGGAGTCGGCTCAACGTCTTCTGGAAAAGGGGAAGAAGAATGAAGTCTCTCCATCCCAAGTCCCCTGACCTCCCCATCCTTCCTCTGCTCTGACCTAGGGCCTGCTACCCCTTTTCCACGAAAGTAAGACATCCCCTGAAAATAAGACCTACTGCCAGTTTTGCCTCTCCCTGTAAGATAAGGCAGCCCCCCCGAAAATAAGACCTCCCCGATAATAAGGCCTCCCCAGAACATAAGGCCTCCCCGGAATATAAGGCCCCCAAAGCTACCATAAGGCATCTGACTCCTGATTTAAAGAGACCTCATGCTGCCTGAACAGCTCTGGCTGTGCTGCAGCCAATCAGTGAGCTGGTTTGTGATGACAACGACTACCGTACCGTCTACAGGTAATACATTTCCTTTTTTTGTTGTTCAACAATCAATATGCACCGTCTTCTTCTTCATGGAAAAATAAGACACCTCCTGAAAATAAGACCTAGCGCTTCTTTGGGAGCAACAATTAATATAAGACACTGTCTTATTTTCGGGGAAACAGGGTATGTAGGGTCTGTGTTCCTTGCCACGTGTGGGGCCCATGGGCTTCTGAGCCAGGCAGAGCTGGTTCCCATGGCAACCCTGGTGTTCCTGGCTGTGTGCCTTTAGGCGCATTGCTCACCCTCTCTGGACCTCAGGGTCCTCGCTTGGAAAGCCCGCCTTGCAGGACTTGGGAGGGGCTGGCATAGGGGTCTGCTCCATGTGGCAGAGCTCAGACTGGACCCTTTCTTGCTTCTTCCCTCCAGAAATGGGGTCCCCTTCTGAGCAGTCTTTCTCTGTCTCCCAAGCCCCCGGAGGGTGATCCCGAGGCCCCCTCGGAACCTGGGGCGATGGGTGTCAGAGGGGAGGAGAGGTGGCTCTCCCGGTCCCCGCCCGCCCCCCGCCCCTCACCTCACGGTGGACTGGTACACCAGGTCCTCTCTCTTGCGGTAGTTTTCCATGTGCGAGTAGTTGGTGGAGAACATGGCGTCGAAGGTGAAGATCTTCTGCTTGATGGTGCCGCCGTCCATCACCTGCAACGGAGCACAGAGGCAGCCACAGGTGAGCGCACAGCCGGTGCTGGCCACTCTGTCCTCCGGCGGCAGGTGGGCTCTGGGCCCTGGGGAGGTGCAGAAGCCAGGAGGCAACCCCTCTCCCCCCGGCCCTGTTACCCCTGGAGAAAAGCCTCTGGGCTCCCGCCGCAGCTGTCACTGGAACCTCCCAAGTCACCCCCATTTTATTGATGTGCAGACTGAGGCTCTGCAGTGCAGCAGCCCCCTGAGGCCCCACAGCTGAGAAGGAGCAGAGCGGGCCTTCTTGCACCCTCTTTCCACTGTGCCAGGGGCTCCACTTCCACTGTACCAGGGGCTCCGCAGTCCCCTGGTCAGCCTTGCCCACAGAGCTGCGCACTGAGCCAGCGCGTGTGAATGCGCTCTGCACAGTCAGCCGCAGAGTCATGGCTTGACCCCACTGCCATCCCGCCTGAGAAGAGACAGAGTGGGGGTCCCGGGGGCAGGCTGGACAGAAGGAGAAGGGGGAACTGGGCTGCAGGGGCGGCCACTGGAGCCAAGACCTCCTGGAGGACACGAACCAGCTACATCGCAATAGCTTCTGACCGATCCTGCGAAGGGTGGGCCCAGGACGGCAGGGGAGCCCGGAGGAGGGGCAGCCCCAATCACAAAGATGGGGTGGTCAGAGAAGGCTTCTTGGAGCGAGAGATTTAAGTTATCTGCTGAAGGAAGAGGAGAAGACTCCTGGCTAGCGGTGTGTGTGTGTGTGTGTGTGTGTGTGTGTGTGTGTGTGTGTGTGCTTCCAGGCAGTGTGGACATCAGGAGCCAAGGTCCTGGGGCAGGAAGTAAGAAGACTGTTCGGGGTGCCAGGGCAGCAAGTCATGGAGTGAGGAGGCCTGGGGAGAGAACCACGTGCCCAATCATGGAGGCAAAGGATTCCCGCTCCCTGGAGTGGGAGTGGGGCCATGGGGCTGCAGGGTTTCAGATTCACTCTCTGGCCTTAGTGTAGGGTGAGGTCTGGTTCCAGGAGCACATTGGAGCCAGGGGGCCTGGGAGAAGGCTGCGAACCCAGTCTCCTGGCATGGGGATTGTAGAGAGAGAAGGGGACTACGTGGTGGACCCCTCTCCCCTGGCCGCCTGGAGGACAGGCCAGGAGGACCCCCGCCGTTTCACCTGGGAACATGTACCCCGGAGAAGCCAGGAGACCCTGGAGGCGATAGGAAAGCCTGAGCCGAAGCTGCTCAGGGGCCCAGCTATTCCCAGCTGTTCACAGCTGTAAGACCCCGGTGTCCCCGGCTCCCGGCCGCCGCCCGCCGCGTCCCTGCCGCCGCGTCCCCGGGCCGGTGCTGCCTGCCGCTAATGAAAGTGTTACTCCACAAAGCAGCAAGGTATGTGTTGTCACTGTTTCAATTATTTATCTGTTTACTCGGCTGCAGTTTTCCGCTTGTCTCAGCAACTCTATTATAGACTGAAAGCTTGCAGCCTCTCGCCACTCAGCTGGGCTCCGGGCTAACAGCCTGCGACGGAGGCCTCATGCCTGGGCCTGGAGGAGGGAAATTAGCTCCGTGCCGCGCTGGGTGCGGAGGCCGGGGGAGAGGGGATGGGAGGAGAGTGGTCAGGGCTGGGCATTGACCTTGGACCTGTCACGGTCCTGGAAGGGCTGGCCTGGGTGCAGCTGGGCCCCTCTGAGCACATCTGGGCCCACGGTGACTTGGGCCACAGCTGTCTGGCCCAGGAGGCGCTGCCACTGCTGTGGACAGATGCAGTGCGGTCCAGCCGGCACGTACTGAGCACCCGCTGTGTTTCAGGCTGGGCCACCTTTCTAAGGATCCTGCTCCCCAGAATGCGAGCTGTTCAGAAAGAAGGAGGCCCCCACTGGAGTGGGCTTGGCTCAGTGGATAGAGCATGAGCCTGTGGAATGAAGAGTCCTGGGTTCGATTCCCGTCCAGGCTATATACTTAGGTTGCAGGCTCGATTTCCAGCCTGGTTCGAGTCACATGCAGGAGACAACCAATTCATGTGTCTCTCTCCCACCGATGTTCCTCTCTCTGTGTCTCTCCCCGTCCCTTCCTCTCTCTCTAAAAATCAATGGAAAAAATATCCTCGGTGAGGATTAACCGACCAACAAGCAACAAGAATAAGGAGGCCTTTCCCCTCACATAGTTGGGAAGCTGGCACCACCGCCTCTCACTGGTTCCCTTGCCTCGTCTGCATCACAGGGCCAGCTTCCCAAGTAGGGGACAAGGAGAAGAGGGAGGAAGAGGAGCAAGGAACCCTTAAACCAGGGTCTTTGCTGGGGGCCATTTGGCAATGTCTGGACCTGGTGTTGGTTGTCACAACTGGGTACGGGGGGGAGTTTGGCATCTACGGGAGAGGCCAGGGATGCTATAACCATCATAGGATGCACAGGACAACCCCCCAAAGAGTGATCTGGCCCAAAATAGCAGCAGTGCCGAGGGCAAGAAACCTGCTCTGGCCCACCACTTTGTGTGGACCCACAATGAAGAGAAGTGAGCGGGTTAGACAATAATGTTCCCATTTTGCAGATGAAGAAACTGAGGCTCAGAGAGGCAAAGTGATTCAGCCGAGGTCCCGCACTGGACTCGGCAAAGCTCTGGTTCCTAGAACAGAGTTCACACTCCCACTAGGCGGAGAGAGTCTGTGGGTGGGCTCACTGCCTCCTAGCCCCTCCTTTGCTCCAGCGCAGCTCTGTATTGGGGTACGTGGGGAAGTTGGGAGATTCAGATGCGCAGAAGGAGAGGTTGGAGGATTTTCTCCTCCAGGATAGTGGAAGCTGACTCACAGCCTCGCCCCACTTCTATCTGCTCCTAAAATCTGGCAGCCCTTATCGTCTCAATCTCAAATTTCACTCCTATTTTAAAAATTATTATTATTATACAAAGGAGGGGAAAAAACCTGTCGGTAAAACTGTCTGCTCGAATTTATCCTCCAGACTGAGGGTTTTATTACTAGGAAAATACACTCGCACGCCACCCGCACACACACACACATGCCCACGCACCCCAGATAGAGCACCGAGAATTATCTGAGTCATAAATCCCTGTTTCGGGCCGAGGGGCAGGGGAGTTTCAAGGACTCACCTAGTTTTCCTGTGGTTTTATTTACATCTTTTCCTCTGGGGCTGTGTTCGGGCTTCCTTGTCGGCCTGAGGGCTAAATACTTGCACGCGTGCCCGCTATGGGCTGGGCCTCCTTCGCAAACACACACTCCTGCAACTACAAGGGGAACGGCCGATGCGAATCTCCCCCTTATCTGCAGTTCTGTTTTCCATGGTTTCAGCTACTTACGGCCAACCATGGTCCAAACACTATAAATGGAAAATTCCAGAAATAAGCAAGTCCTAAGTTTCCAATTGCACGCGGGTGCTCTGAGCCGCGCGATGGCATCTCTCACCGCCCCGCTCCGTCCCAGCTGGGCCGTGAATCACCCCTTTGTCCAGCACACCCGCATTATGCATCGGGCAGAATGAGGTATTCTCAGAGAGAAAGCACATTCACAGAACTTATTACAGCATATTGGTATAATTGTTCTATTTTATTATTTGTTTTCCTCATTAGTCTCTTACTGTGCCTAATTTATAAATTAGACTTTCTCGTGGGTGTGTGTGCGCATAGAGAAAAGCAGCAGGCGTGGGGTTCAGAACTCGCCACGGTTTTGGGCCTCCACTGAGGGCCTCGGAACATGCCCCTGGTGGAGGAGGGGGGGACGACTATTTTATTTGGGTCCAAAGTAGGAATGTTGGTTAGGGTAGGCAGACTCTGATGAAGGCAGCAGGAGCGTAGTAGGTGCTCAAGAACGGGTGGCTTTTCTCCTCCCCGCCCCCCCCCCATGAGCATTTGAGCCACGTAGCGTGGAAGGATCCAGCACACTGTGTGGAAGGGAGTGCGGAGGCAGAGACGTGGCTTCTAAGTCCCCCGGGCTGTCTCTGCACTGCCCTCCTCTCTGGGCCTCAGTTTCCCTAAATGCTCAGTGAGGGTATATTTGGGGCAGAGTGACCTCAGAGGGCCCTTTCTACTTACATGCCCACACGGTTTTCATTCTAGAACAGCTGGCCCTAGAAACCACAGCTACTCACGCTCTGGGCTGGCCTATTAGGGATCAACCAGCTGCCCCCCAGACCCCTGAGGGGTCCCCTCCCAGAGCCCCAGCTGCCCCCGCCAGCAAATCTGCCTTCAGCCGGGTGAGGCTGACTCTCAAGTGGTACCACCAAAGCGCGTGGGCAGACTTGGGGGAGCCAGCAGCGCGAGAGCCCGCCGGCCAGCGGGAGGGATTTCATTTGAAAAACAAATGTGTCCAACTCCAGCCTCCTCACCACCAACATCCATCCCTGGGTGCCCGCGTCAGAAGAAGAAGGAGAAGAAAAAAACAAAAAACGAAAGAAAGAGGGGAGCGGGGAATCACCTCTCCCACCACCCCCAGCCTCCTTTCCTTTGTGTTCCACAAAACCAATTACAGATTGGAAATAGCTGTAATAAACTTGATATCCCACTTAGGGGCCAATTCCGCTGCGGCTGGAGAGCGTAATAGTGGCAGAGTGGAAAGTGCCGGTGTGTTTTGCTGGAGCTGTTAAAATCGCCTGCCTACATTATCCCCGCGCCTCTCCAGCCGGGGCGGAATGGCGTCCTGGAGATGGAGCAGCTGAGGTCTGTGGGGCTGGGCATCGAGAGGGAGGGTCTGCCAGGAAGTGTTTTAATGAGCAGATTAGACATGGGGGAGTGGATGGCGCGTGGGCTCTGGGGGCAGGCAGACCCAGGTTTGAGGCCCAGCACGGCCAGGTCCTAGAGCAGCGGTTCTCAACCTGTGGGTCGCGACTCCTTTGGGGATCGAACGACCCTTTCCCAGGGGTCGCCTAAGACCATCGGAAAATGCAGATATTTCCATCACGATGCATAACAGTAGCAAAATTCCATGGTTGGGGAGTCACCACCACATGAGGAACTGTATGCAAGGGTCTCGGCCTTAGGAAGGTTGAGAACCACTATCCTAGAGGGTTGTCGTTGGGGGTAAAGGGACAGCGAATCAGATAATGCAAGTGACGAATGCAGTTGGAATCCGCAGCATTCGGAGACTCTGTTCTGCTGAGGTGTGAGGCCACGTCCTGGCCCTGGGTTCTCAGGCAAGGAAGTCATCGATTGTCTCGGTGCCTCAGTTTCCCCATCTCTTGCACAAGGGGTGTTCGTGGAACCCAAGCCCCAGTTGTTTGGAATACTAGAAGGGACAGACATCCGTGAACGCATCTTGGAAAACGTGAATGGACTGCTCTGTTCCTAGTGTTGTGTGCGTGATGGGAAGCTTCTCTAGAACCTTCTGCCACGCTAGCAGAAGTCCTTTCCCCACCTCACTCAACCCCCTGAGCCTAGAATCTGGACTGGCACCTAGTATGTCCTTCATGCCAGCTTGTGGGAGCCCAAGTGAGCTGGAGGATGAAGAAATTGGCCACAGCAGGCCTGTCCTGGTCCAGCCATTCAGCCATGATGGGGTGGACGCTCCCTCCACGGCCCGGTGTGCAGATGGCACCTGATTAACCAGTACCCATGGAGGCCTCACTCAGATCAGGTCAACCCCAGTGCCAGGGCTCCAGCCATTCGTGCTTTGAGCTGCCATTGGCGGATTGAGCTCTGTTCACAAGCCGCACTTCTTCCGGGAGCATGGCCGTGGCCCCCCGAGATGAGACAGTGAGGAAACACCATCCCCTCCCTTGAATTCTGCAGTCCCAGCCCCCCCACCCCCGCTAGAACCTGCCACCCATGCTGTACCTCTGGCCCCCACAGCAGAGTTCTGTATGGAGGGGGCTCTCAGCCCACATGTTGGCAGAAATGAGCATCTTTTTGTAGATGCACATATTGGCTGCTAAGCGGTAAGTGAGGAGCAGAGCTTTGAACCAGGGTCTTTTTCTGAAAGTGGCTCAAGCAGTGGAGTTGAATTACCAGTAAGTGTTGGGTAGGATGCAAGGAAGGGAGCGGGTATTCTATGCCGAAGGAAGCCTGGGCAGGGCTGCGTGCATGAAACCACCTGCTCAGGGAGGGAGAGGAAGGAAGATGGGGGGGAAGTGGGGGACAGTGATGCGGCCTGCTGGGTAGGGGGAGGGCAGGCCCAGGGTTCCTGTCTTCCTTGTTGCCATGGTGACCCTGGACCACTCTTCCCCCAGACTTCCTGCCCACCTGTTCCCCGCCCTGGGTGTGGGAGTGGGGTCAGAGGAGCAGCCAGAGAGGGTCCGGCAGACTCCCCTGGGGCCAGGGCTGGGAGGAGCCACATTCCCAAGGACAGAGAGAGGGGGCAGCCGGGAGCCACCCACTTCCCCGGATGCCACCTCTGCTGTGTCTCCCTTGTGAGTCCCACCTTCTGGCAGGGCTGGGCTCGAGTAATTGGCTTCCCCCGTGTGTGTGAGATCCAGTTTTGACAGAGACAGCTGGTGTCATAAATTGCCTTGTCTCATCTGGTTACCGCGTGATGGTAGACAGCAGCTCAGGGACTGGGTGTGGGGAGGGCCGGGGTCCCGGGGGGCTGGAGGGAATGAAAGGCAGGAGAGCGGCTGCCGGCTTTGTGGGTTCCACACATGCGGGCAGGTGCTTAGGCACGTGTGAGGAGGGCTGTGCGCAACTGGTGTGAGCACAGGTCCCGGGAGCGGCCGGCATTAAGGGGTGTGAATGCGTATGTGTGTTAGCAGGGAGGAATGTACAAGCCTGCATGCTTCCGGGCTGCATATGAGGGTGTGTGTGTGTGTGTGTGTGTGTGTCTGTAAAGCAAAGGAATGGTGAGAATGCTTGGTGCTGTTCTAAATGTCTAGATGCTATTCTAAATGTCTATGTGTGTGCATGTTGAGGATGGTGTGTCAGTGTGTTGATTCCTGGTGTGTGTGCACGTGTGTGTATGTATGGTGCTTGTACCCACAGTGCAGGTTCAGTCTATACTCCCTGTCCCTTGCTCCAGGCCAGGGGGCAGGGGAGGCCAGCAAGGGTGCCTTTGTTTTGGGGGTGATTTTCTGAGAAATGCCAGTTTGGGAGACCACATCATGTCAACCCTGCCCCCTCGGCATCTGCTGCCCCAGGCAGGCATCCATTGGTCAAGTGCAACGCCACCGTCAGCTCCCAGCCTCCTTACCCCGCGAACTGCCAGGTTCGGCCTGGATGCTGTGGGACCACCCTGTGCTATAGAGGCTACAGGCAGGCAGCGGGGAGACAGGCAGTGGGGAGACAGGCAGCGGGGAGACAGGCAGCGGGGAGACAGGCAGCGGGAAGACAGGAACCCTAGGCCTGCCCTCCCCCTACCCAGCAGGCCGCATCACTGTCCCCCACTTCCTCTCCACCCTCCTTCCTCTCCCTCCTCCCTGAGCAGGTGGTTTCACACCTGTGCACACCTGGGCAGGTGGGAGTAGGTGTGAAATGCTGATTTTCCTCGAAGCCCACCCAGAGGTCCCATTTCGGTGAGTCCTGGCTGGAGTTCCACCCAATCCTGCATTTTTGACAAGTCGGCCGGGTGCAGGGGTGGGGACCACAGGTGGGAGGTGCGGTCCTGAACTCCCCGAATCTTCCCCAGCCACAGCCTCTGTGTGCTTCCCTGGGTGTCCTTGGCGGCCCACCTCTCAGAGCGGGAGACCCTTCCCTGCCCATCCAGACCTCTTCCTTCATAGACAGCCCAACCGAGAGCCAATGAGGGCAGGGACAGGCCTGGGCCACCCAGGAAGGAGGCGGCAGGGCCTGGGGCCCAGTCCTCAGCTCCAAGACACCTCCTCTTTGCACCACACCCTCTCGACGCGTGGAATCCAGACCCTAGAAACCCAGGCTCACCACGGGTGCTGTGCAGCTGAGGCACCGGGGACACGGTGTCCCACTATCAGGTCAGGCTGGTGGTGTCCAGCTCCCTGCTGCCTCTTCCCCCCACCTCCTGACAAGGGTCCCAG
The DNA here is from genome assembly GCA_004026805.1 of Lasiurus borealis. NCBI lineage: Eukaryota > Metazoa > Chordata > Mammalia > Chiroptera > Vespertilionidae > Lasiurus > Lasiurus borealis. The sequence continues at coordinate 22,369 of PVJN01017254.1, read as the reverse complement.
CACCAGAGATGGGTCCCACCCCAAAGGGAGTGGGACTGAGCGCTGAGTATGGCCACACAGGGCTAAAGGTGCCACATCATGTTCGGATGTGGTGGAGCTGATGGAGGAGGAAGGAATGGTTTTGTCACCCATCTTGTAGTTCCCCGAAGGCCAGTCCTCATCACTTGCCCTCTGTCTTCATTCCTCTTATCCAAGTGACCTCAGCTTCCCATCCATCCATCCATCCATTCATTCATTCATTCATTCATTCCCTCCCTTCTGGGCCAGGCCCAGGGACAAAAGGTAGCATCAGACACAATGCTGGCCCTCACAGACACACAAAGGGTGGGGCAGGGAGATCACAGAGAGAAGCATCAGCACCTCCTGCTCACCATGCCACAGTGGCCATTGTGGCAAGGAGGTGGCACAGGGTAGGGAAAGGGCAGTGAATCCTGCCAGGGTCCACTGTGCTGTGCCCTGGAGGCTGGAGAAGGGTCTGCAGGGCAGGCAAGGGGAGGCAGGAGGTTCCCTCCAAGCCTAGAGAGCAGCAAGGCAGAGCTGAGGTCTGGGTAACGTGACCGGGGATTCAGGAGGGGTTCCGTGGGATGCTGTGTGGGATGCAGGGACTTGGAGCTGGGCCGTGGGAGCAGGGCCTGGGGTGAAGGGTCATGCATCGCTCATGACGGTGTCAAACTCCTAGGGTGTCAGATCTAATTCAAGTCAATCCCAAATCCTGCCTTAGGTTTCCCATCCATAGATGGAGATAACAAGAGGACCGGCTCAGAAGGGGTGGAAGGGTGGAGGTAGCTTCCATGTAAAGTGCTCAGAAAGAGCCAGGAAATGCTCTGTAAATTGGGTGCGATTTGTGTGACCTGTAAGATGCTTAGCACAGCAGCCGTTACACAGCGGATTTTATTATTGCTGTTATTCTGCTGGAGAGAGATGGCAGCCACTGAAGGCTTCAAGAGCAGACGAGTGGTACCTTCCACTCACATCAGGAAGAGCTCCCTGGCTGCCGTGTAGATAACGGTCTAAGGACCAGCGGGTCCGGACTTGGGAAGAGGCCGTAGGAAGGAGGGAAGCGCCTGTTTCCACAGCCCCTCCATCAGGGCTCCAAATGGACTTTTGCATCCTGCTGAGCAGGCGTGTGTGGGGATGGGGCCTGGCTGAGCCCTGTCTGAGCCTGGGGTCTGAGTCTCCGTGTGCACGGCCCCGGCCCCAATCTCCTGTCTGTGCCACCTCCCCTGACGCCCTGCGTGGCCATACTCAGCGCTCGGTCCCACTGCACCTCCGAGGCCGCCTGTCCGTGAGCACACCTGTGTGGACAGGTTGTGTCCAGCAAGGGCTCATCATGGGAACAGATGCCCAGCTTGTGCCAGTCTGGCTGACGGAGGAAACAGCCAGGAGGGGCTGCCAGTCGGCGGGGAGGGACCTCACTGTGCCAATCTGCCGAGTCCTCCGCACGCCGCAGGCTGTGCAGACAATTGGGCCTGTGTCAGCAGGATCGGCCGCCAGCAGACCCGTGGACGCGGCCCATCGGCAGCCTGTGCCAGCCTGCCCACCTGCGGACATTGCTAGGCTGGCACATCCTGCCCCCTGAAATGAGCTCACAGCCTCGCGGGCAGCCCAGCTCGGTGGAGCCTGTGTGTCTGTCCATCTGCAGCCACCCCCGGGGATGAGCACTTTACCAAGAACCCAGCAGCCTGCTGGAGGAGCACCGCACCGAGTGGGAGCCAGGAGGCCTGGGCCCCGTCTCCCCTCAGCCACTCATTGGCAGTGGACGCCGGGAAATTTGCCTTTTCCTCTCTGGGCCTCAGTTTCCTCATCTGTGAAATGGGATGAGGATGGCTGACCCCGAAATTCACTCCCGACTCTTCCGTGCAGGGGGTACTAGCCACAGGCACACTCCGGGGGGCAGAATTCTGCACCTGAGCGATTGTCCTGGAGCTTACCGACCGTGTTCATTGATTCGTTCCATCAACAGTGCCCATGGCCCTCCACATGCCAGAGACTGTTACAACAGGTGCAGGGGATAAAGCCGCAAAGAAGGCAAAATCCCTCTTCTCCCAGGGTCTGCGTTCTCGCGGGAGGAGACAGATGATAAATCATACGAAAGAAGATCGAAGAAATGCACCAGATTGGGAAAACGGTCATGCAGACAATTAAAATAGCGTGATGGATGGAGCAGGTGGGGCCATGGCAGACGAGGTGGCCAGAGCCCACGTTTAAGCTGACAGACACCCCAGGGAGGAGGGGGGTCAGGCTTGCTTGGAAAGGACCAAGTTGCTTTCTGCCAGATCCCCATGGAGCCCGGTTTGCTCGGCGCTCCTGGCTTTCCGTTGAATCGGGGCGGTGCTCTCCGTGTTTTGCAGATGGAGCCAGAGTCTCAGAGAGACGAGGGGGTTTACTGACTGCCCACAGTCCAGATCCAGCCGGGTGGACACAATCCCACCTTCACTTTCCCAGAAACAAGCCTCTGTGTTTGAGGCTGACTGGGTGACCTCACACAAGTCACCCCACTGCCCCGGCGTGGCCCTGCAGCCTGGTGTTTTATTCCTCAACGCGTGATTAGCAACCTTTTCAAACGTACGGCAAAATGCAAAGAATTTTAAGAGCAAACGCCTATAGCCTGACTACTTGGCATCTATAATGGACATTGGACCACGTCCATTTTATCTCATGCCCCTGCCTCCATCCACCCCTCTGCCCGCCCAACCACCCGCCTGTATTCTCTGGATGAATTCCAAAGTGAGCCGAAGACCTCAGCACACAGCGCTCCTAGATGCTTCAACATGCGCATCACTGATCGACGTCAATATTTACGCACAAGTCTCTTTTTTAGGTGGAATTTCCCTACCATGGAATGCACCAATCTCGAATGGACCGCCCAGTGAGTTCTGACAAATGCATTTCGCTGTGTAACCCGAATCCTCCTCATGAAGCAACCATTACTCCAGAAAGTTCCTTCTCCTCTTCCCCAGTTCAGTTTCTGCCCCCCACGCACGCATGATGTCGGTGTTTCTCACGCCATTTTTTTTCTGCTGTAGAATTTCACACACGTGGAATCACACAGCAGGTTATTTTTTAGTGGAGGCTCTCTTCTCCCGGTGACATATTTTTGTGATCTACCCATGAAGCTGAGTGTGCTCATCGCTCCTTCCTTTTTTTTTTAAAAAAAATATATGTTTTGTTGATTTTTTACAGAGAGGGATAGAGAGCTAGAAACATTGATGAGAGAGAGACAACGATCAGCTGTCTCCGACACTGGTGATGTGCCTGCAACCAAGATCCATGACCCTGACCGGAACCGAACCTGGGACCTCTCAATCTGCAGGCCGATGCTCCACCCACTAAGCCAAACCAGCTTTGGCCGCTCCTGCCTTTGAATAGCTGAGTAGTATTCCACTGGAGGAGATACCACAGCTTGCTAGCCATTCTCCTGTAGTAGATGCCTGGCCAGTTTCCTGTGTGGCTCTCACTGCATACGCGGTGATGAGCATTCGTGCACACAGCTTTCCAATGGACGTAAGTTTGCATTTCTGTTGCTACTGCTTGGTTTGATAAAAAGTCAGGTGAACTCATCAAGTGTTTCCTGAGCACCTACTAAGTGCCAGGACCTGTGTTAGACCTTGAGGTGAGTGGCTCAGCCTGAGCTTGGGCTCCAGAAGCTGCGAGCTGGCACAGGAAGTCAGAATGCACAGGGGACCAATGCTGGGTGCATGTCACCCTGTTTTATTCTCACGAGAGCCCGAGGGATGCTCCTGGTGACCCCAGCTTTCAGAGGAGGCACCTGGGGCCAGAGTGAAGAAGTGATCTGGCTGAGACACGTGGCAGGATGCCAGGGAGGCCGGCGATCTGCTCCAGCTCCCATGGGAAGTGCTGACCAGGACCCAGGCTCCCGGGTCCCCTGCCAGGGATTTTCCTGATACCAGGATGGTTCATCTTGAGGACCTTTATCAAAGATCTCGGCGTTTGTTGGACCCACATGTCCTACCGGAAGTAGGACTGGGAGAGCTGAGCTATAGAAAAGCCTTCATTATTTGGGGGTTTCTGTGTCCAGTGCATGAGACCATCAGACCATTGTCCTCATACCTCCTCATCCAGGACTGAGAACTCAGGGGCCACAGGAGCCAGACAGGCACCGAATGTGAGCCCTTGGCAGACTGGGGGGAAGTGGTGGGACCACTGTTGAGATGGAGAGGCCATGCAGGTCCAAAGTCACTTAATGAAAAAATAAAACCCCAGTGTATATCGAGGTAGCACCATCTGTGAACCTGTTCTCAGACAGCAGTTTTGTGAGCACAGCTCTAAGAGAATGAAGAGGGGCTGCTAGTTGAAGGAAGGAGTGTGTGATGCATCAAAGGTGGACCCACATTCTCTGACCAGCCTCCACTCAGAGATGCGGGGGTGGAGGGGATAGGGCGGTCCTTGCTCCCCTCTCCCATTTGAAACCAGGGACATTCTGTGACCGCTCTGACCAATGGACTATGCGTTAGTGGCGAAAGTGTACCAGTTTCCAGCCCTGGTTCTGAGGAGGTGGCGCCGTCCACTTCCTGTTGCTGACCATGGTGCTGGAGCGGCCACGGGGAGAGCGGGAGGGGCTCCTGGCAAGCCCAGCCTTGCAGCCCTGCCTTCACGCGCACGGAACTGCCTTGACCCCTGCAGATTAGACCAGCTGCCGACCGCATCAGACCCACTGACCCCAGCTGACACCGTTTGAAGCCTGAGAATCAGCCAGCTGAGCCCTGCTTGAATTCCTGGCCACATAATCGTGCGATGCAATAAAGTGGCTGTTGTTTTAAGTGCCGCATTTGGAGGGAGGGGGCACACAGGGATAACTAGAGCTGGTCACGTAACCTCTTCGGAGGAAGAGTGCAGTGTCAGCGCCTGCACACACGGGAAGTGCCTTGAAGTTTCTATCCGATCGTGAGGGCCTCTCTTTGACGAAAGCCACATCCAGAAACATGACTCATGCAGAAAGGTAAAGGAAGAGACCTCAGCATTAGGATTATTTATACAAGTGTGAGCATGGCATGGGTGGCACCCAGAGCAGGGACCAGTGGGTTTGTTACTTTTCTAAGGAGCAGAGGGGAAGGGGCAAGGGACTGGGAGAGAGCAGCGGATAAAGGAGAATGCCACCCAACAAGAGCTTGGGCAGACGCACACAGGAACCCAGCGGGGAGGAGCAGGAGAACGAAGATCCTGACCTCAAACCACCTGCCCTCCCTTCTTCTGCAGGTGCCTCCCCGGCACCAGACAAACCCAACTGGAAGCCGGAGGGCAAGGAAGCCCATTGGTGCCACCCATCGAGTTCAGCCTCTGGGTACGAAGAAGGATAGAGAAGCAGGAAGTGGGTCTGGAGCATCAAGAGAAGATGTTCCCGTAGGGACAGATGGCACGGACTCTAGGAATCCAGGGGGCTGAGTTTGAGGCATCACCCAGCTTAGGAGGTTCCATTAGAAGCTGTTCATTGTGTGCTTGTCCCATGGCTGAGCAAAGCGAGGTCCCTTCCCCCAGAAATGCCCTCTGGCATCGTCAGAGAGAGATTCCCATTCACCCACCACATTTCTTCCCAGGGCTGCCTCGTGTCTGATCAGAAGAGATGCCTGAAGGGTGAGAGAGCCGGGCCCATCTCTGCTTCTTCTTCAGGGACAGGGTCTGCGAAATGGGGGTGCAAGGGAGCTGAGGAAGGAAGGCTGGTCGGTCCTTCCCTGATCGGGGGAGTAGGTCCTAAGACTGGTCATCCCCGGAAGTTTGGTCCTAACACAGAGCCCAGGTGGAGTTTTCTCCCCACCACTTAGTTCTCAGGGCAGTTTTCTGGGAAAAAGCTTGACTCCCACCAGGCTGCTCCACCATCGGCGTGCCTGAGTGGTCACCCGGGGGTCCTGTGCTCAGAGGCCCCCACACTTGGCTAAATGCTTTGCCATCGCCATCTTGAAATCGGAAATCTGTAAGCATTTGGTCTGTTCAATGCTGCACATCCCCAATCCCGGCCTAGTAACACAGTGAAGGATGAGTGGACCAATGCCCAAACACCCGGCCATATTCTGACAAGTCTTTCCTTCCAGTGGGCCTCTGGAGCCCCTGAATCATTTCTGAGGTGGACCAGAGAGGCTGAGCAACGTGCCCTAAGACACACAGCTAGTGACAGAGCTGAGATGCTAATGCCCAGGCCAACCTCATTTGAGCCACACTCGGGAGTTAGACTGACACATTGGTTTCCCAGCACAGCCACAGAGGTGGCGTGGGCAGCCGGTACCACAGCCCCCCCCCCAAAGAGTGTGTAGATGTTCCCACACCCTACGAGGTCAGCAGGACTGGTTTCATTCCTCTGGGAGAGAGGAGATGGAAGAGGCTGGTGTTGGTCCTGTCGCAAGGAAACCGTCCAATAAAAATCACCCAGCCCATTAAAAAAAAAATCTTTACCTGGCTTTGAACGACACTTGGTGTTATTACAACAACAACAGAAAAAATCCCATTTGCTTTTCATTACAGATCTGGCTGTATTTTGTTTCCCCGTCCCCGGAGAGCAATGACTTCGCTGGCAGGGTGATTACTAAAAGAATGAGAGGCGGAAGTCGGCTTTGGAGTCAGACAATCTTGGACCCAGATCCCAGCTCAGCCACAGGCTCGCAGAGACACGAAGTCCCTCATGCACTCTGTGGGCCTCAGTCTTCTCGCCAGTCAATGGGCGCACCGCTGCCTCCTTTCTGCCCCAGGTTTCGGCAAAGATGAAATGAGGACGTAGTCAATAGTTACCACTTTGTGTCAAGCACCCATGTTACTTGCACATAACTTAAAAAATCAATCACACTCTTAGGAATATATTCTAGGAAACTAGAAACACCAATCAGAAAGGATTTATGCAGCTCTATGTTCATAGCAGCACGATTTACAATAGCTACAATTTGGAAACGGCCTAGGTGCCCGTCCGCAGGTGACTGGATCAGAAAACTATGGTCCATCTACACAATGGAATCCTATGCTGCCATTAAAAAGAAGGAATTCTTACCATTTGCAGCAACCTGGACAGAACTCGAGAGCCTTATGCTAAGTGAAATAAGCCAGTCAATGAAGGAGAAACACCACATGATCTCACTCATTTGTGGATAATAAAGAACATTATAAACTGATGAACAAAAGGATAGATACAGGGGCAGTCAAGCATCAAACAAACTGTCAAATTACAGCAGGAAGGTTAGGGAGAGGTTGGGTATATAAGAGATCAACCAAAGGGCTTGTATGCATGCATATAAACATAACCAATGAACATAGACACTGGGGGGTTAGGGTATGCATGGGAGGGAGGGCAATGGGAAGACATGTATACATGTCATACATTAATAAAAAAAATGAAAAAAAATTATCAGTAAGGTGACCTTGAGGGGTGACCTTTGCTATGCAGCAAGCCAACCAGGGTGCAGTCGGCCTGGGTATTCCGAGAAGGGCCAGTGGTGGCCTCTGGGGACCTGAATGGCTCTGGGGAGGCTGAGACCACATGGAGGCCAAAGCAATGGACAGACGCTGAGTAGGGATGGACCTGGTTACGTGAGGGAAGAAAAACATGATCTGATTGGCAGCAGCAGACTGAGCGAGGTGGAGAGCGGCGGGCCCTCAGCTCAGAGGTGGCACAGGTGGGTTTGAGCCAGGACCGAGCCTGGTCCTTTCACCATGGAGACCCGGCCAGCCATGGTGACTGGCTGGCCACTGCCTGCTGGGGTGCTGGGCACACCCGGACTGCCTTTGAGCCTCAGAAAGGTGGCCAGGCAGAGGAGGAAAAGTGGACCCAGGCTTTTTATCTGTAGGGTGAGCAACTGTCCGGATTTGCTGGGGACTCAGGGAGCTGCCAGACTGCAGGACTTTGGGGTTTCATACCTGGTCAGCTGCAGGCAAGCCCGAAGTTGGTTTTCCTCACTAGCTCAGTCCTGGGCAAACTCAGATGAGTAAGTCACCCTAACTCTATGTCACCCGTGAAATGGATAGAGAGTAAAGGGGTTGGAGGTATGGGGTAGCAGCGTCCATCAGTCTCAACAGGGCACTTTTTAACTGGCAGAGGTACTCAGGTGGGGTGGTGAGCTCCCCATCATCAGAGGCATGTAAGCCACAGGTAGATGCTTCTCAGTAGAGAGCCCCCAAAAGCGCCCCCCACCCTGTTGTGAACTCTGTGAGCTGGAAAGAGGACCGATCTTTCTGAGCGCTTGGGCCCGCTGTCCAGAGTCGACCCCATCCCTGCCTCCCTCCACGCCTCACCGGTCCGCTCAGCGAGGCCTGAAAATGACTTGCACAGTCAGGCGAACATGACAGCGGTCAAGGTGCGGCGTTGGTGGGGAGCACGGTGTGTAATTTGCAGAAATGCTACCAGTGCATCCAATTACACAGACGACCTGGGAGTGGGGAAGAGTGATGGACGGTTTCAACGGCTCTGGTTTGGGCAGGTTTTTTCGTTTGAAATCTTCGATGCACCCTGCTATGAAGGGGCCTGAAGATCACTTCCTCCCGGGCTCAGGTCTGCCTGGAGGGCAGGAAGCCCGTTGCCTCTGAGCCTGGCCTGTTTCCAGGGCAGCGAACATTGTTATCTCCCTGATCCTGCCAGAAACCTGGCCCCCTCCCCTCCAGTCGGCGGCGGACTCTGAGAAGCCTGAGGGAGGGGGGTTAGGGCTCGGCCTCTGTGGACCCCCGAGGCTGCACCAGCTTGAGATGCCAAACCTCTATCTGAGTTAGGGTACAAAAGGCCCCTCCAGCACCGCTCCCCAGGAGTTATTCAGGGGTCCCCCTGTTCCTGGCTGGGTCTTCTGCCTGTTCTTTTTTTTTTTTAATATATTTTTATTTTTACAGAGAGGAAGAGAGAGAGATAGAAAGTCAGAAACATTGATGAGAGAAAGACATCGATCAGCCGCCTCCTGCATGCCCCCCAGTGGAGATGCGCCCGCAAACAAGGTACATACCCCCGACTGGAATCGAACCTGGGACCTTTCAGTCCGCAAGCTGATGCTCTATCCACTGAGCCAAACCGGTCTCGGCCTCTGCCTGTTCTTGCTAGACTGTCTGGGGCCGGGGAAGAGAAAGTTTTGGGGGACAGAGCCAGGAGAGTGGGATGGATCGCTGCGCTCGGAATTGTTTCCTCCTGTTTCAGTTGAGGTCTTCCAAGGAGCCACTTCCCTGAGCTCGGGGGGTTGGGGAGGGGGAAGGAGGTGGTGTGAGGGGACAGACAGAGTTTGGAGCCTCCTAATGTGGGTTCCCCGCAGGGCCGGCCATTCAGCCACCTGTGTGCACAAAGAGGTGGGAAAGGAGGCTGCCAGGAGCCAGCGGGAGCACAGAGATGCTGCCGGCTCAGCCTCAGCACCAAGTCCGTGAGGAGGAGAGAGGGCGGAGGTGGAGGACAGGGACCGGGCGGGAAACAGGTGCCTCTGGAAGGCGCAGGGTGCGAGTTCTGCGCGGGAGGAACTAAGCTCGGCCGCGGGGAGGGCCTTGCCTGAGGCCGCCTGGCTGATCCCAGGTGCTCACTCCATGGCTGGAAACCTCTGCTCTTCTCAATGGGCCCCGTGGCCCCCACGGAGGTGCAGGCCTAGAATCACAAGTGGGGAACAAGGAAGGTGACCCCTGTGGCTGGAGTGATGGGGGGAGGTGTGCTCAGGCTGGTGAGAGGCAGCTCCTGCTGGGCCGCTAGCACGTACCTGTTCCCTCACCTGGGGCATCGCCAGGCTGAGGGGGGAGACGCAGATGGACGCTAATGGAGCACCCAGTCTGACCGGAGACTGAGCCCCACACAGAGAGGGGTGGCTGTGGGGCTCTGGGGACCTTCTGCCGGGGTAGCCCACAGGGAACTCTTCCAGTGAACTCGGCATTCATTCCGGGGTGCTGACACTCCTCCTCCTCCAGGAAGTCCTCCCCAAGATGGCATCCCATCCCCCCACACAGGAGCAAGGTAGCCTGGATCCTTCTTCACCCCCGGGGAAGGGACTGGGAGTCACCCAAAGTCTCAGGCAAAGACCCAAGCAGCCCCTCAGGGTGTCACCCTGAATCCCATCAGAATCACGCACCTCCCTGCACCTACAAATGATATCGGAGCCCATCAGAGCTGCAGGCACCCCCGTTCCGCCCGAGCCGGCTCCCCTGCCTCTCCTGCGCCTTAAAGAGCAGCTCCCCTCTCACCCTGAAAGTTCATTCACTGCCGTGGCTTCTGGACTAAGAGGTCGGGTGCAGGAGCTGGGCCCCGTAAACAGGCCACCGGTGCAGGAAAGAGATGGCCTCAACCGACACAGGCGGAGGGGTCGCTGCACAGAAGACCCTGGAGCTGCCTCAAAGACGGAGGGAACCTGTGAGTGTGCCCACCTGCCCAGCCTACCGTCCACAGGCCTGAGGGGCATCCCTGCTTTGGGTGGCACATGTGTGACCAGGGACTGTCCCCCTGGAGAAACCTCTGGGACAGTTGTCCAGCTGCTTCCCTTGCCCCCTCCCACGGAGCCCCCGGGATGGAGGCCAGCCACAAGTTTGGGGCTGCTGTGCCTCCACCTGCTTAGAGTCCCAGGACGAATCAGTTGGTCTTTGTTGGGCAGGTTGACAACAGTAACTTCCTCCACCCCCCAGGCACGTGGGTGGTCCCTGAAGGTATGTGGGTGGAGGACAGGGAGGCAAAGCACACCCACACCCCGAGCTCCCTCCCCTGAGGCTGGGTGCTCTGCTGGGCACGTGGCAGGGAAGCTCGGGCACCTGTCTGTGGCCATCTCTCCTTCAGCGTCCCGCCCCTGGGACACAGGAGTCCCCAAGGTGCTGTCCACAGCCCCAAAGTCCTTCCACCACATGGGACCCCCCTACAAAGCACCAAAGCTGGAACCTCAGCGAGGACAGCTTAGGTGACTGTGGGGATGGGGCCAGAGGGGGGACTGCGGGGCATATGGAGTCCAGGGACCCGGGTCCTAGTGCCGGCTCTGCTGAGAACGAGCAGGAGGAGTAAGGCGGCTCATGCTGGCCGCTCCAAGTTCTGTTTTCTTACCGAAATGATCCACCCTGGGGAAGAACGAATGGAGGAGCAGAGTGGGAGAGATAGCAGTGGGGAAGGAAGAGAGGCAGGGCCCTGCCCCGTGAGGCTCTGGGTGCCCGGAGACAGCGTGACTACCACAGAGATCCCGCCCCTCCGCCGCTCACCCTTAGAGTAGGGTCAGCAAAGGTTTTCCGTAAAGAGCTGAGCGTAACTATTTCAAGCTTTCCGGGTCACGTGGTTCCTGTCGCAAGCACTCAGCCCCCTGTGGGTGGGCGCAGACAATGAGTAAATGAGGAAGCTCCGCTGTGTTTGAATGAACTCATTTGCAGAAACAGGTGGTGGCTGGCCTGGGCGTGTGGGCTGCAGTGGCGTCTGTTCAGGGGATGCAGGCTGGAGAATGCGCGGCCTGTCTCTATGGTGGAGCCAGGGCTGGTCCAGAGGACGGAGCCTCACCCTCTGGGGCCCCAGGTCTTGGAAGAGCAACGGGTTCCAGTGCAGGGCTCGCTCTCCCCTTCCTTCTCCTTTCCTCAACGCTGTCCTCCTTTCTCTCTCTCTTTTTTTTAAAGAGAACATCTCTTTTAAAAATATATATATTTTTATTGATTTTTTTACAGAGAGGAAGGGAGAGGGATAGAGAGTTAGAAACATCGATGAGAGAGAGAGGCATCTATCAACTGCCTCTTGCATGCCCACTAATGGGGATGTGCCCGAAACCAAGGTACATGCCCCCGACCGGAATCAAACCCAGGACCTTTCAGTCCACAGGCCAACGGTCTATCCACTGAGCCACACCGGTTTTGGCCACGCTGTCCTCCTTTCTACAAGCTTCACCAACTGGCCTGGAGCCTCCTTCTCCAAATCTCTTTGAGCCCAAGGCCTCCCTTCTCCACAGCAGCTGCTTAGTCCCCACCATGGGCTCAGGAGCTGGAAAACCAGCTCCCCACATCCTCTTCCCCTGTGTTCTGTGACCCCACCTTCTAATTCTTGCCTGGCACGGAGCTTCCTAATGATGGCCAAGACGCAACTCCTCCAGGATGTCCACCCAGGTTGAGTTGAGTCTCCTGGATTGGGTCTCGCCTGCATCTTTCTAAATCGGTTTACAGTGGCACATGTTTTCTAATTCTATGGATGCCCCATCTCACCTGTTAGACAACTCATTCTCATTAGGGTGAGGGCAATATCTAGGCCAGCCAACAGTCAGCCACCCCCAGGCAGGTGAGCACAGCCAGGAAAACAGAATCACCTACTTCATCCCTGCAGATATGTGAGCAAAAAGTGCTTATTGCTGTAACCATGGAGACGTTGTGATCATTTGTTACACAGCATTGCTGTGGCAATAGGTAACTGATACATGTTTGGCTAAGAATTTGGTGAAGTAGAGTCCAGTTGCCTGGGCTTCACCATATACTAGATGTGTGACCTGGAGCAAGTGACCTCGCCTCCCTGACCCTCGGTCTCTTCATCTATTCAGTAGGGTAATGATAGAAGTCATCTTAGAGGAAGTTGTGAAGATTAAATGAGATAGCTCATGTAAAAGTGCTTAGAACACATGGCAAGTGGTTGTTAAAAACAGTATTGCTGTCCGAGGGCTGACCAGAGCCTGCCAGGATAAATTCCTCGGTCACTCCCACTTCTGCACAGTCTGATTTTTAAAAACACCAACCTCCCACCTCCTTCACTCCTGGCTGCATCACTGTTTCATTAAATCACTGACAACTCTTTCCTCCAAGCTCCTGATCACCGTGGCTCAGAAGGAAAACCTGCAGAAGCAAATGCAGGGGAAGACCCAGGACCTTGGACAGAGCCCTCCACCTGGCACTGCAGAAAGGAGCCGGTTTGGCCTGGGAAAGGCGCATGTCTGTCTGGAGACCCCTGGCTGTGTGGTCCTGGTGCCAAAAATCTGGGTGAGGGCGCACAATTCAGCCAGCGGCGCCGCGTGGGGGAAGGCAGCCTGTGGACGTCAGGCAGGGCGAGGCCTTCCTGCCAGCTGCCTGGTGGGCACAGACGTGGGCCTGGAACCAGGTGATGAGGCGGCGTATTAAAGGAAGGGTCAGCAAGCGCCTGAAGAAGGGGCTGGCCGAGGATGGGTGGGGGGATGCTGAGCACGTGTGTGTGTGTGTGTGTGTGTGCATGCATGAGTGTGCATGTGTACACAGGTGAGCATGCACACGCGTGAGTGTGTGTGCATGTGTGCACACATGTGAGTGTGCATGTGTACACACGTGAGCATGTGTGTACGCACATGTGCGCGTGTATGTGTGCGCATGCGAGCATGTGCATATATGTGCATGTGAGTGTGCATGTGTCTGCACACGTGCATGTGTGTGCATGTGTGCATGTGAGTATGTGTGTGTGTGGCATGGCAAGAAGATGTGCCTGGGTAAGTGGGTTTGGGCTGGATTTACATGCACATATGAGTGAGAGGCAGCCGGGTAAACAACGATTTCCCGAGAGCAGAGTCTTGCAGGAGGCGCAGGTGCACAGCAGACAGAGGTGAGCACCTCCCAGGAACAGTCCCACCACCGTCCACACCCGGGTCTGCAGCTCGTTCTCCTCGGGAAGGCGATGTGGAGCTCGCGCCGTGTGTTCCAGACCCACCAGGGGCTGAGGAATCACTCCACAATCACCCACATCGATATTTCTGCAGCGGAACGTCTGGACAGTAACACTAAGTGAGATCAATACAGGCCATAAATAACCTCCCGTTGGCTCGGGCTGGGCTTTGCCTCCAAGTCAGTTCAAGTCAGGTCCAGGGTGGCCAGCAAATAAATTATTAAAAAAATTCCTTTCAATTTTCAGATTCCTTTGGGGTTCCAGGCTGCAGGCCGGGGTTGTGGGCCGGTGAAAACGGATTAAGAATGATGGGCATATGCATAAGGATCTCTACGACAGCTGCCATGTATGAAGTGTCCACCGTTCGGCCCTGTTCACAGGTCAGCCAGAATGTCCCCCAGGACCTTAAAAAGTGGGCACGGCCTTTTCCTTTCTCTAGGGAAGGAGAAAGGGAGGGTTGCCAAGGTTACAGAAGTACCTAAGTCCCCACAACAGGTAAAAAGAAGCAGGAGCATAAAAGAGGTAGATTGCATTCAGAGAATCATCTGGAATAAAGTGCTAGGAAGAGAGAGGCTTAGCTGAAGCTCAGTGGTCCGAAGCTGCACCTGCACACGCCGGTCGGTATGTTTCCGTTTATATGTGGAATAAGGAAATGAGGGGGCCTTGAGGACCACCGACCCTTTGCCCAGGGGCTTCTGGAATAAAGTGCTAGAAAGAGAGAGGCCTATCATGATGTCGTCCCGGAAAACAGTGGCAGCATACAGACCCCTGCTCTGGCCTCACCGTATCCACTCTCCCCACCCCCATTCACAGCTGGAGAGGCTGAGGCTCAGGCACAGCGCTTGCTGGAGGGCACACATCGTCTTGGCATGACAAGAATCACCATTTTCAAACACCCCATATTCGATATTCTTCACAATAACCATCAGCAATAGTGTTAACATAAGTTGGGCACACACTCAACACCAGGCCTATTTCTGTGTCCTTTCCTGTAAAGGCCCATTTAATTGAAATGGGGAGTGCTGGGGTAGAACCAAGCTTGAAGAAAGGGGCTCATCCATGCTTGGCTTCCTGTTTCTATAGGAGGCTGGTGATGTGGGGGACACCTCCGAGACAAGGCCCCCCCCGCTCCGGGAGACAATAAGAGAGGGCAGAGCCGGACCCTTCCCGGGCCCAGGGGGTGGCAGGTGATGCAGCTTCCTGGGAATCTAAGGTAATAAGCAAGGAAAACAATCACTTGATTTAAATGAATGGAAGGGGACTGGGCCTCCCTCTGTCAGAGGAAGCCGTTAAGGGTTTTATTTTATTTGGGGCCCTAATAATATTACCATCTCCAGGCTGGTTATTATCTGTCACTTTCCAGGGAAGATTGAAAAGAAAATAGTTCTATCCCAGACAATTGCAAACCGCTCCATTTGATGAGTTGCTGTTCCCACTTAGAAATTACATGCACCGGTGTCAGGTGACCGGGCCTGGCTGGGTGGCTTTCGCTGGTCACAGGAGCGAGGGGAGAGGAGAAAACCCTCCTCTCTCTTTGATGGGAGTTCTCAAAAGGCAGTGAGTGTGAGAGTTACCGGGGGAAGGAGGGGAGCACGCAGCGAGGACATACATATATCCCAGCCTACTCAGCAAACCCCTGCCTTGGCAGACCCCGGAGTCTGCCCCTAGCAAGCTCCCTTCTGAGGCTGCGGCCGGCGGCTGCATGGTTTGAGAAGGCTGCCCTGGCGTCTGCCAAGCCCGCTAGTCTGGGGAAGTGGATGGTTCTGAGAGATTCTGACATCACAAAGAGTCAGAAGGATTTGGAGCAGAAGGGGGTCTTGGAAAGAACCTGGTAAATCCACATTGCAGACCGACACCGGAGCCCCAACATCCCACGGCAGCTTAGAGCTGCAGCCCACACTGGTTCCCTGCCCCGAGATGTCTAATGCAGACGGGGTGGGCCAGGCAGACCCCCACACCCTCCCCTCTCCTTCCTCAGGCTCGCTTCAGGGGAACTTTCAGGAATGTCGCCTAAAGGAAGGTGAAGAAGGCGCAACCTGCATTCTAAGTCAAGGATGGGAGCCTTTTCTCTGCCCAGGGCCACTCGGATATTTATAACTTCACTCTCAGGCCGTATGGAATCATCACCTTAAACACGAGCCTGCCATGTTTGGTCAAACATTTAATGAACTCACCCTAATGCCTTGGCAGGGCCAGACCCCATGATTCCCCGGCCTTATAGGGCCCCGGGGCTGGCTGTCCCCCACTCCTGTGAAATGCTCCATGAGAATCGTTCTGCTTAATTACCACATGATCCCCTGGGGTTGGCACCGTGGCCAGCTGCTTCCTATGTGAAAGGAGCCCAATGGGCTGAGGTCAGCTTGCCCAGGTCACCCAGAACTACAAGTCCATGTTAGGGTTCCTCTGGCCTGAAGTCAAAGAGATGCCCCCAATCTTTTCACCTTGGCTCCACCTGCTGACCCCTCATCCCCACACCTTCCCTCATGCAGGTAACCCTGGTCACTGGGACAAGGCCACGTGAGCCAAGACCAGGATGGTTCCTGAGGCCACTGTCTGGAAGTTAGAAGGAGGAAGCAGGGTGCCTTCCCGCCCCTCTGGGCCTCTGGGTTCCTGACTGTCCCGGGGCCCAGGGACCAGCCACCTGGCCCTTCTCTGGACATGGACAGAGAGTCATTGCAGAAAAATGTTGAGCCAAAACCGGTTTGGCTCAGTGGATAGAGCATCGGTCTGCCGACTGAAAGGTCCCAGGTTCGATTCTGGTCAAGGGCATGTACCTTGGTTGTGGGCACATCCATCCCCAGTGGGGTGTGTGCAGGAGGCAGCTGATCGATGTCTCTCTCTCATCGATGTTTCTGGCTACCCCTATCCTTTCCTTTCTGCAAAAAAATTAATACAATATATTTAAAAAAAAAGAGAAAAATGTTGGGCTTTGACTCTCCTGGGACACCCTCAATGTCCCCCCTTCCTCCCCTTTCCGCACCTTCCCTCATCCTCTCCTCGCTCCTCCAGCCCGGTGAGGAGAGGCAGCTGACATTTGTGAAGAACATCCCAAATGCCACGAGCCATATCAGAGGCTCTTCTTAACCCCCCACCACCACCTCAGTAAGTGGAAGGCTCATATCCAGTTGAGAAGGGAGGAAATGGAGGCTGAAATGAAGAGAGCGAGGCTGCCCATCTGGGCAGTGATGGAGCTGGTGTTTAGACACAGGGTTGTCTGTCGCCAGAGTCTCTCCATTGTCCAGAGCGCCATCCTGCCCAACCATGGGAGACTCACACTCCTTCCCATGTGAGCCCCTCCTTTTGAGGCTGAGCCCACCCTTGCCTACACCTGCTGGGGCATTGGCCTTCAATTCTTTCCCCCCATGTCACCCCAAGCTCTTCTCTTCATGCACGGGCTCCTTCTCTTCAGCCAATAAACATGTGTACAGCTCCTCACTCTAAAGACCACACACACACAGACACACACAGCCTGGACCTGCTCCTTCACACTCCTGTCCTTTCTCTTCTTTACATGAACTGTCAAAAGAAAAGGCCCTGCCGAGACCGGTTTGGCTCAGTAGATAGAGCGTCGGCCTGCGGACTGAAAGGTCCCAGGTTCGATTCCAGTCAAGGGCATGTACCTTGGTTGCGGGCACATCTCCAGTGTAGGGCGTGCAGGGGATGGCTGATTGATGTCTCTCTCTCATTGATGTTTCTGACTTTCTTTCCCTTTCCCTTCCTCTCTGTAGAAAATCAATAAAATATATTAAAAAAAAAAAGAGGAGGCCCTACCCGGTGGCATGGCTGAAGGCGAGCAGTTCCAGGGAAGTGAAGATGGGATGACGGTGGCTGAGGGATGGACGCCATGGCCCCAACTCCATTGGTCTTTTTCAGACCTCCTTCTCTGTCCTCTCCAGTTAAATGGATGATCGCTTGCTTTGTAAAAAGCTCCCGGGCAGAGAGAGGAGGCCTGTGGGAAAGGCATGCCTTCCTCTGGATCATTTCCCCACCCTTTTCCTGTAGAGGTCTGTGCCCAATCCCCGCCGCCGTCATGTGTGGACCCGCCACACAGTAGGCGCTCCATAAAAGGCGCACTGGCCTTGGGCTTGGCGTCTCTGCCACACAGTAGGTAGCTGCTGTTTATTGATTGGAATTGTGGTCAGTGAGGGGCGTTGGAGAAATTGGAACCGGGAGCTCTAGTTCCAGTCCCATCAACGACACCGCATGTAACCTCCCCGAGTCTGATTCGCCGCAACTGTCTTGGGAAAAATGCCTGTTCTGGCTGCCTGTGGCGCTTCGTGGGGGGAAAATTAGATAACGTATGGAAATGTGCTTCATAGACAAAGTGTAATGCGTTGTGATTGCAACGAGCTTTCTTGCACATTCTCTCCTCTAACACAATCAGGAAGTTCTTCCTCAGGGCTAATTCCCAGCCTGTCTGCTGTGGCTTCTTGGTAAAGATCGGGAAACAAACACAGGCGCACGCACCCCCAAACTGGGATGGCACCGTGGGTCAAAGGGAATGTGGAGATGAAAATAAAATGTGTGTCTTCTTTTAAAACATAGCTTCTTCTACTGTGAAGTGTAAAGAGTATAATTTGTTTGACTTGCCCCCGTCCGTCGGCTTATCACCGAGGGCCCAGTAACGCGAAGAGCAGAGGATTATGCAAATAAAAATCAGCTTTCGAGAAAGTGGGCTAATCCAATATTACCAAGAGGGCCGAGTCTGAGAGGAAAAGGGGAAGCCACGGAGATGGGGGAGCAATGGCGGGAGGGAGCCAGTTTCTGGCGTGAGAGGAACAAAGCAGCTGGCTGGAGAGGGTGTCCCGGCTGGCACCTGGCCAGGTGGCAGGAAGGGGGATCTGGTCTCCATTCCCTGGGTAGTCAGAGATGAAGGCAGAGGGAACAGAGCTGGTGGGCAGAGAAAACCTTTATTGAATTATTTGTTGCTGGAACAGCCCCTCCTCTTTCCTGGAAATCTGGCCCCATGCTGAGAGGTAGGTGTGGTGTCAGAGGCTTGAAGCTTTGCTACATACAAGCAAACCCAAATCCTCCAGGTGGGGCAGAGCGCAGATTCAGAAAGTCAGAGCAGAAGGTTCCCCTGCCCTTGGGAAATATGCAAGGAGCACAGGATGGTGTCTCCTCAAGGAAACAGGCTGCTGGCAGCACCATGGACCAGGCTCGGAGATGGCTCCTGGTTGCCATGTGCCCAAGGCAGCCTCGGTTTCTTACTCTGTACACTTCTCCCTCCATTTCCCTTCAGTGGAACAAGCTGGAGACAGAACGGCCAGGGGCCTGGGCACGGCTAGGCCTGTCATTTTCCCTGAAGTCAGTGAATTTCACTTTGTGTATTCAGAGTACCTAATACTTGACAAAGCATGAAGGTAGAGGGGCCAGATGAACTAACTTCTCCATTTCCCAGAAACTCCAAGCCTGTAGTGGTTTTGAAGGCCCAGTGTAAGGAGAACAAGGCTACTGTCTCAAAATAAGTGCTGAGTAGATTTGTGGAGGATGGATGGATAGATGGATGGATGAGTGGATGGATTATTAATTAGTATATGGATGGATGGATGAATAGATGCATAGATAGATAGTCGAAAGAATGAACAAACACCTGAATGATCATAATGCTTTAATGCAGTGGTTCTCAACCTTCCTAATGCCACGTCCCTTTAATGCATTTCCTCATGTTGTGGTGACCCCCAACCATAAAATTATTTTCGTTGCTACAGTAGGAACTGCATTAAAGGGACGTGGCATTAGGAAGGTTGAGAACTATTGCTCTAATGGGTTCTAGGCATGGGCAAAGCCTCTTTAGAAGATTCCAGAAGTGGGACAGAGACACCAGCCAGAGTAGTCTATGTCCAGGAGTAGTGCAGGCATTAGCCTATTTGGTGGTTGGTAAGGAATTCCAAGACTACCAGCCACAATTTGAGAATAGCGACTGACAGATACTCCCTTGGGAGTAACAGCTTTCAAAGGAACCTGCTAGAATAGAAGGAAAGAAGACATCTGGAAAGAGGGAATAGGACGTAGACCAGGTCAGTTTTGGTGTTCAGTGTGGAGCTGGTGAGTGGGTAGACAGAGCTCCATGTCCTTGGGAGGCTCAGAAAGAGGGAGGTAGGGGCCTGTGGGCTTTCAGTAAATATAAACTCTACCAACTTTACAACCCTGTACTCCTGACCCCTCCACACCTCTTCTCACACGTGTTAGCCCAAGACTTCAAAGTGGACACATGGAGTCACTGGACTGGGTTCTAGTTTACACTCTAATATTTACTAGAATCATGACCTGGACTAAAGTACCTAGAACTCAGTTTCCATATCCCCTTTTCTTCATAGAGTTATTTGAGAGATTAGAAATACAGTAAGTTATACAGCGCTTAGCACAGTTCCTCAGACATAGAAACACTCCCCAAACATTACTGGTTACTCCCCCTTATTCCTGTCTTTGCTTCTGCAGAGCTTCTCACCCCAAAGGGCCCCTCCTTTCTCTCCACTTGCCCCTAACTTGACCTACCAGTTTAAAGTCTTGTCTCTTTCAAGAAGACTTCTTTGACCAACCTCGCTCCACTGTCTCAGGAACAACGTCAAGGAGTCCTTTGGCCTCTCCTTGGAGCCTTCAAGGCAGGAGGCGCCTCGTTACTGTAGACGATCGTCCCTGTCAGAGGAAGCTGAGGTGGCTGTCTCAGGGCCTTCCTTGCCTGCACTTCCCTTGTGTCTCCTCTTCCATATAAGACGCTAATAATAAAGTCAAGTTGAACTGGCCTGTCCCTTTAATTGGTGCTTTGGCAAAGAAAAGATTCCCTGCTAAGTAGTAAAAGGCTTTAAAATTCTCTTTATTGAACTGCCTCTGAGAGCCCATGCTGGATGGCAGGATCCAGCCTGGAGGTTCCCTGGGCAGGACCTCGAGAGGTGAAGGGGGTTCTTGCACCTCCTAAGAGGCCAATGGGCAGGAGCTAGAGATCTGGATCTGACCCCGCACCCCCACCACACAAGGGAGTTGGCAATCTCTCTCCTTTCCCCTATAAATATGATCGGAGGCAAACAACAGAAGCCCATTTAAGGACATGTGGGTGCCCCCCTCTGATGACTCAGGAGAGTTTGGGTTTGCTATGACCCCTTTGATCTTGGCCACGGTGGTAAGAATGCTGAGTTCTGTCCTGTGACAGAGGAATATGAAGTCGCATGGGCCCCACATGGTGAATGACAATGACAGGAAAGGCCACTTGCTTCTTGGGGAGAAGGGAAGCCTTCATTAGAGTGAGTTCTCCCATGTGTCCTGGTCCTGCAGGAGCTTTGGCAACATGGTACAGAGTCAGCACCAAGGGGCATCGGAGGGGTGGGGTGGAAGGTGACTTGGCAGTTCTTCCCAGTCATTACCCCCATGAGGTGAGAACCCCCCCCTAGGTGCCAGGCTCTGAGCATGAGGCTTTTATCTACACCATTGAGTCCTCATAACAATTGCATGAGGTCAGCGTCATTAGACCCTTTGTCTGAAAAAGAAGTCTAATGTTCAGAGAGGTTAAGTAGCTGACTCAAGATGTAACAGCGGAGAAATGGTGGAGATGGGATTGGAACCCTGTTCTTTCTCATGCTGCATACGTTCTTTCTCAAGATCATGGAGACACAAAAGAGAGCAGCAGGATTGGGTGAGCAAGCCCAGTCACCCTCTTCTCCCTCCCTCCCTGTCCACTCAGATCTCACCAGATGTGACCAGGAGAGGGACTTTGCTAGAGGAACTTCCCCAGTGGTTTGTCATCTTGGACTTGCTGGGGAAGGAGAAAACCAGAGATATTTGATGGCATAGAGACATGAGGTACGCAGACCTGGGCCCAAGCTCTGGTGGCCTAGTGACCACCTCAATGACTGGGGCAAGTTCATAGCCCACTCTAGGCCACGCTTTCCACCTGGACCGGGATATCTCAAAAAGCCGTCCCAAGGCTAAAGCTTCAGAACTTAGGACCCTGTCAGAGAACATAGTATGACCTTGGTCAGAGAACATCTCAGCCCATTGACCTTATGGAATCAGAGCAAAGGCCTTTGGGAAATTCGACTTCATCCTGCAAAGGAAACTTCAATGTTTTAATTGTAAGGGGTTACAATAGGAGTGATCACTTAATGGGGCCTCCTGGGCAGGCATAATAGCAAGTGTATGTATGTTACGACTCTGCCCACTTCTCTGCATCCCCATTGCCACCATTCATGGTGAGGCCACCATATTCCGCATCTAGAAGACTGCAAGAGCCTTCTGTCTCTTTCTTTCCTCTGCTCCTGTCCTTAGCAGGGGAAGGTGCTGGGTGATCACTAAATCTCATTTTGTTATCTTTTTCCTGGGCATTCAGTAAAACTACCTTTCCCAGTCTTCCTTGAAATTGCAGCCAGGTGGTGGCATTCTGGGTAACAGAATATGAGCAGAATAACCTAAGTCACTCCCATAAAAGCTATCCCATGACTTTCTTGCTTTTGTACCCCCTTTAGGTGGTAACCATGCATGCTGATAGAATAGAATCATAAGATGAAATGAGCCTGGATCCCTGAGTCACCTCGTGGAGGAGAGCTGTCCTGGATGACCCATATCCAACTATTTGTGAACAAGAAGCAAACCTTTCTGGCCTCCAGCCACATGGCTTGGGGGGTTATTTTGTTAATGCAGCACAACCTAAGCTATCCTGGCTTATAAACTTAGCCAAGTCTAGGTAGAAGAGGGTAAAGGGGGGACAAATGGTGATGGGAGGAGAGTTGACTTGGATTGGTGAACACACAATACAATATACAGATGATGTGTTATAGAATTGCACTCCTGAAGCCTATGTAATTTCATTAACCAATTGAACTGAGAAAGCAGGAGGAGAGTGTAGGAAAGGAAAGGAAGAGT
>PVJN01017253.1:22303-40988 GCA_004026805.1 Lasiurus borealis | reverse complement strand
GCCTAAGGGAACCTGCCACCTCAGGTCCCAGCTCTGACTCCCTCCGGGATGAAGAGGAAAGCAGGAGGGATGAGGACAAAGCCAACGTGAGCTTCCTGCCTCGGGAACGAACGGGAAGCGTTACCTTCTGCGTTTGGGTTGACCATGTTGTCGTGTTTTGTATTCCCATTTCCACGCAGATCTAATACAGGCTTCTACCATGTCTCTCAGGCTGAAACCGGTGTGGCTCAGTGGAGAGAGCGTCGGCCTGCGGACTGAAAGGTCCCAGGTTCGATTCCGGTCAAGGGCATGGACCTTGGTTGCTGGCACATCCCCAGTGGGGGGCGTGCAGGAGGCGGCTGATCCATGTCTCTCTCTCATCGATGATGTTTCTAGCTCTCTATCTCTCTCCCTTCCTCTCTGTAACAAACCAATGAAATATATTAAAATAAAATAAAATGTCTCTCAGGACGTCCGCCGGGTGCATCTTTCCTTTTCTCGGCTCCATTCTGGGTGCGTTAGCTTCCCGCTCAGGAAGGGGGGAGGCAGGTGGAAGGAGGATGTGAAAGGCACCAGACTGAGCCCCGTGCCCGCCTGCCCCGCCCCTGTTCTTGCTGACAATGAAGGCCTCTCTCGTGCCCAAGCGTTAGCGGCTCTAAAAGCGAGGAGTGCTTTCCTTTCACACCCTCTGCCTTTGTCCCCGGCAAGAATGGAGAGTCTAACAAGCAGAGGAAGACGCTGCCACGAAACGTCACGGCCTTGAAGGGTCTTTGTGTGGCTCCGGTGAAAGCAGCTCCCGGTTCTCCTTATCGCCTCGGCCATCCAGCCCCCTCCATTTCGCCCGCTCCCAGCTCCCACCGCACCCCTAGACGCTGATGAGAAACCGTAACAAGAGCCTGCTGGACAAGGCTCAAGGTCAGCCGGGGCTGGCGTGCCAGACCCTTCAAGGGCCCACGAAGCTTCTCGTAAGACAGGACAATGTGCCGCCAAGTAATCATGGTTCAGATTGCGCCGTGCACGATGGCTGCATCCCCCGTTGTCGCAAAAGCTGTCTCTCTTGATTACCTGAAACATGCCCTTCTGGTCTTTGTGTGAGAGAAACTGGTTATTCGCACACGCACACACACACAATAACTTCAATTTTTCCTCTCTCCACAGTTCTTTCAATTTTAACTGTGAAGGGTTTACATCATAAGCGGTTCTTTCTTTGAAAAGAGTAAGACATACCGTGTTACAAAAGGCATCTGAAATGGACAGGGAGCGGGAAGTAATCTCAGGAAAAAAAAAAAATCTTCCTTATAATTGGGTGAATTCAAGACGCATGATGGGGCCAATACTGAAATGACATTTCAGGTAAACTCTGGATTCTAAGAGCAGGTCTCACGTGATGGTCTAGAGCAGCGGTCGGCAAACCGCGGCTCTCGAGAGCCACCTGTGGCTCTTTGGCCCTTGGAATGTGGCTCTTCCACAAAATATCACGGCCTGGGTGAGTCTATCTCGAAGAAGTGGCGTTAGAAGAAGTTTACGTTTAAAGAAATGTGGCTCTCCAAAGGAATTTCAATCGTTGTCCTGTGGATATTTGGCTCTGTGGACTAATGAGTTTGCCGACCACTGGGCTAGAAGGTACATTTTAGGAATAAATAAAAACAAACAAACCAACACAGAGTTTTGCTCTCAATTCCTCCCTGCATGTGGGGCCTACCCTTGTCTGTAGGTTATGTAGATGGATGATCTCCAAACACCTCCAATCCCTGTGCCAATGCCATGCATTGTGCAGAGACGTTGGTGAGCTTTTAGTGGGTCGACAGTGTGTAGACTAGTGGTTCTCAACCTTTCTAATGCCACGACCCTTTAATACGGTTCCTCATGTTGTGGTGATCCCCAACTATTACTTCATAACTGTGATTTTGCTACTGTTATGAATTATAATGTAAATACCTGTGTTTTCCGATGGTCTTAGGCGACCCCTGTGAAAGTGTCGTTCAATCCCCAAAAGGGTCGAGACCCATATGTTGAGAACCACTGGTGTAGACTAAATACATCGAAGACGGCACAGGTGCCTGTAACTCGGCCCCGCCCCTCACAACTCCTCTGGGCAAGCGCAGGACCATCCACTCGATGTAAAACGAGAGAATTCCGGTACAACCGTTTGCTTAGGTTGGTCACAGATTTCTGCCTCTTCTAAGAGCATCCTGCACAGCATCCAGGATGGGGGCAACTGCCAGGATTGGCCCCGGGCCAGTCTTCATTTGCATACGCATGTTTCAAGGGCATGAAAATTCAAATTTCAAATACAGTGGTACCTCGAGATACGAGTGCCCTAACACACGAGATTTTTAAGATACGAGCCTTCGAGCGAACGATTTTTGCTTTGAAATACGAGCAACATTTGAGATAGGAGTCATCGTGTGGATCGGCCGGCTGCACACGACCCACCCGTTTACCGAGACTCGAGCGTCTCATAGTTTCCCACGCCTCAAGGTTACGGAACGAATTAAACTCGTATCTCGAGGTGCCACTGTAATACCATCTCCTTTCCTGCTTTCTCTGAACCTGAAACGAGGTGTGTACATACACAGACCTCACATGCATATATACGTGCACATATACCTGGGCACATATACATACCTGTGCGGGCAGGCACAGATCTCTCTATATGCCAAGCCTTCCAAGTTTTCTAGAGACGAGCACTCAGACAAGGTTAAGGTCCAGGAGAACTGAGACATCGGCCAGCTTGTCTACCCATTTGTCACCACTCGGAGTGACAACGCATAGATTCCGGGAGAGAGGAGGTCAGTGTTCACAAAGGTGACAGTGAGAGGAAAGGGCAGACGTGAGCTGGAGCTCGGGGGGCACTGGAGGCCGGAGACCAGGAAGCGAGGGGGCGGTCCCTCTGGGAAGAAGTCAGCAGGTGGCCAGGGGCGTGGAGAAGAGTCCGGGCCATCGCACATATGTGGTTTATGCAGCCCGACAACTGTCACCAGGCCGACCACCCCCTTGGAAAATATTCTGAGAAGGTCTCAGGTGTGTTCTGGTTTCTGGAGGAGAGAGTTGGTTGGCTTTGGGTGTGTGTTGGGGGATGGGTGGGGAGGAAGGGGTGTTTTCTGCTTATTGAAATGTTTCTCCAAAGGTCCCATCAACATACACCGAACTGAATCTGTAATGCACATCAACCTGTAGAATCGGGTACAGAATCAGAACTGAGCATTTTCTAAGACTCTCTACCAAGAGCCCAGCGATGCACAATATGGTCGCTGTGGTGACAAAGCCCATCATTTTGTGTCGTCTCCTCTCCTCACTCTAGAATGGAATCCACAATATTGCCGGGAAAATGTAAAGGCGGATCAGCGCTCAATCAATGGTTCTCCTTTGGGCCATGCTCTGCCTCTTAGGATGGATGCTCCAGGAAGTTGCCTGCAGAGTCCCTTGAAGTGGACTTCACGTTAGTAATAACATGATGATGTCCCAGAAGGTACCGTATTTTCCGGCGGATAAGATGACTTTTTAACCCAGAAAATTTTCTCAAAATCAGGTATCTTTTTGTGTGTGTGTGTGTGTGTGTGTAGTGTTCCTTGTATGAATATATCACAACGTATAATCAAGTCTTATAGGGCGGGTATAGTCCAAACTCTACATTTTAACTGGAAAAGTTGGGGTCGTCTTATACGCCGGAAAACACGGTAGTTTTGGAATTTCGGGGGAAGTGGATTACCAGCATGCACTCTCTCCTTTGCAGAATGTCGCACTGCCACATTGTCTCCGCCCCAACAGCCTACCATTTGACCTCGCATATTTCCTGAGGGCGCTTACCACTACTTCCTTCTTTCTGTCGCATACGATTAAGTCCGGTGTGTAATTATCCGAACACTGCTTTCAGTCTGCCTTTGTTCGTTAACATGTCTGTATTTCTTGTATGGGACGTCTCCTGATGGTTTTACGTGAAATAATCCACCCTTATTTATTACACATGCAGGCAAATTGCGGACTTCTTTCCTCTGTGTTCAGGGAAGTCATCCCCACCCATCAGTGTGGGGAAATCACGTTTTATCACAAATGACTTTTATTGCTCCTTTTCATGGCTGACATACGCAGGAAGTACATGCCAAACGGATTGCATTTCAGGGTACTAAGAGGGCTAACTAAAGTATCTGTTATTAAAAAGATGAAAACTGGCCAAGTAGATGCAAAAAAAAAAAAAAGCAACTAGACAAACGACTAACAGCATCATACCCAGAATTAACTCAAAATGCACAAATGGCTTAAATGTAAGTCAGGAAGCCATCAGAGCCAGAGAAGAAATCACAGGCAGGAACAACGTCTCTTGGAGCAATATTTTCACCCAAAAGTCTCCGAGGGCAAAGGAAACGCAGGAAAAATTAAACAAATGGCACCTCATCAAAATTAAAAGCTTCCGCCCAGCCAAGTAAACATCAGCATGAGAAAAAGGGAGCCCGCTGCCAGTGATTCACTTGATAAAGGTTTAACGACCAAAATACATAAAGATCTTATGTAACTCCACACCAGGAAGACAAACAATCCAATGAAAAAACGGGCCAAAGACCTGAGTACGCACTTCAGAGAAGACATACACACGGCCATCAGCCATGGGAAGAAATGCTCAAAGTCACCAACAGCAAAACGGGAATTAAAACCACCACGAGGAATGAGCTCACGCCTGTCCGATGGCTGCTAGAATAACGAACAACAAAAGTGAGGATGCGGGAATGAAGGCTGGGGCGGGAGCTGCAGAAGGCACTATGCAGTGTCCTCACAAAATTCCAAATAGGACAGCCTTTGACCCAGCCACCCCCCTTCCGGTCCCCAGAACCCCAAACACCAACCGGTCAGAATACCTGCACCCGTGTTCAGAGCAGTGTTACTGACAACTGCCAGGATCTGGAAAGAGCTGGAGGGCCCCTCAGCAGAGGTGTGTGTGTATAAAGCCGTGGCACATTTACCCGACAGGCCACCGAGCAGCTGTAAAGAAGAAGGCAGCCAAGACCAGTGTGGCTCAATGGATAGAGCGTCGGCCTGCGGACTGAACGGTCCCAGGTTTGATTCTGGTCAAGGGCACGTACCTTAGCTGCAGGCACATCCCCACTGAGGGGTGTGCAGGAGGCAGCTGATCGATGTCTCTCTCTCATCGATGTTTCTAGCTCTCTGTCCCTCTCCCTTCTTCTCTGTAAAAAATCAATAAAATATTTTTAAAAAATTAAAATAAAAAAAGAAGAAGTCACGCTGACCCGGTGGACGGCACGGAGGGACCTGGGAATGGAGGGACCTGGGAGCTGTCACCCTGCGTGAGACACGCCGTCGGAGAAAGACAAGCGCCTCCTGACCTCAGAGCTGTGGGGTCCCAGGAACAGGTGAGCTGTGAACAGAGGGAGCCAGAGGCGCAGACGCCTGGCGCAGCCTGACCGCTGTCAGAGGCCGGGAGGGGACCCAGGACAGAGGAAGGAGGAGGGCTTTGCTAAAGGACCTATGGGCCCAGGCACTGGGGGGGTGAGGGCCGAGGGTGGGGGCAGGGGCTGGGTAGAGGTGGGAAAAGGGGGGACGGAATGGGAGACACCTGCAGTAGAGTCAACAATCAATTATTTTTTAAATTTATTTTTAAAATATATTTTATTGATTTTTTTACAGAGAGGAAGGGAGAGGAATAGAAAGTTAGAAACATTGATGAGAGAGAGACATTGATCAGCCGCCTCCTGCACGCCCCACACTGGGGATGTACCCACAACCAAGGTACGTGTCCTTGACAGGAATCGAACTTGGGACCCTTCAGTCCGGTTTCGGCTATTTTTTTTAATATATATTTTATTGATTTTTTACAGAGAGGAAGGGAGAGAGATAGTCAGAAACATCGATGAGAGAGAGACATTGATCAGCCGCCTCCTGCATGCCCCCTACTGGGGATGTGCCCACAACCAGGATACATGCCCCCTACCAGAATGGAACCCGGGACCTTTCAGTCTGCAGGCCGACATTCTATCCACTGAGCCACACCGGTTGTGGCGGATCATGGTTTTAAAACATGAGTCACCTGGTACATGCAAACTGGCACTGGACTTCTCCTAGGTGGACGGAAGGACTGTTTTTTTTCTGGAAGCCTGTCTGCTTCTGACCACATCGTCATGATATCGACGCACAGGTAAAGCCTGGTTATGCTCCTGGCCTCATATACAAGCTCCGACATCGCTGTCACACAGGCCGGCTGAAGTCTGCACCCCCCCCCCCCCTCCTTTCTGGGCAGGCGGCCACCCTCTCCGCCACCCCGTAAACCAGTTTCGGTGTTTGAGGTATGTAAGCTCGTTTAAAAATTAACCTCAACAAAACAACAAAATAACGAGAAAGGCAAGGTGCCCACCACAGCAACGGAAATCTATTTCCGGCCAAACACGCACTGCATTCCGAGACAAACACGTGGTCGTGACGTGACGGGGTTTGGGGTTACCGTCCCCTTTTCCTCGCATCCGCAGGGAGGATTGAGTCTGTGCGCTCCCCAGGGCGAGCCTCCGTCCCCCGATCACTCACTGTTAGTGCGGGGACACCGGCATGGACCGGCCCTGCCTTTCCTAAGGCTGCAGCGGCCTCGTTTTCAAAGGCCGCTTTACGTTCATCCCTCCTCTCCGCGGGGTTCACTCTTCCCCTGGCCATCTTTGGGGAGCAGGTAGGGGGCTTCTTATACTTTCCAGGCCAGCACAGGAGAGCGCGGTGCAGAGGAGAGGATGGGGGAGCCCGGAGTTTTTGGCCGTGATGGTCACATGCACACGGGCCATGCGCTTTGTGCAACACAGCCCGGGCCTCCCTCTCAGAACCCGGAATGCGCTGTGGGAGGTTCCATCCACATTTTTAAAAAAAATATATATTTTATTGATGTTTCACAGAGAGGAAGAGAGAGGGACAGAGAGTTAGAAACATCGATGAAAGAGAGACATCGATCAGCCGCCTCCTGCACGCCTCCTACTGGGGATGTGCCCGCCACCAAGGCACATGCCCTTGACCGGAATCGAACCTGGGACCTTTCAGTCCGCAGGCCGTGGGCAGTCCGGGGGCAGTGAGCTGAACGCCACCGTGGCCGACCCCGGGTCCACGTCAGACAGCATGGGCACCTGTGGGCGGCTCAGGGAAGCGCGGAAGGCGGGTGGATGCTGGGGTCCCTGTGGCTGGAGGGCGTGGGAGGAGCAGATGGCTGGTGGCGCTTTAAGACATCGCCGCCTCTGGACGGCCACCAGCCTCTGTGCCAGAAAGATACGGTGGCATGGTGGCGGTGATGGTAGAGGCAGCCTCCGGCCGCACCGTGCTGGTTTTCCGGAAGAGGCGAACGTGATGAAGGAGATCAAGGCCCAGCGAGGTAAGAAGGAGATTCTTCTCTCTTCCTCGGGCATCCCATGCCCGCTACTCCTCCTGGACCCCGTCCCTCCCAATGCCCTCTGTGTGACGGAGGGCCTCAGTCTCGCTCCGACAACCAGCCCCCGCTACGTGGCCGGGTGTGGCATTCTTTCCTAAAGGACCGGGTGGAACTGTAACTTTGTTCCGTCCATGGTTTTTTAATGTTTTCATGGATGTTTTAGAGCAGCGGTTCTCAACCTGTGGGTCGCAGCCCCTTTGGGGGTCGAACGACCCTTTCCCAGGGGTCGCCTAAGACCATCAGAAAATGCAGACATTTACATCACGATGCATCACAGTAGCGACATTTCATGGTTGGGGGTCACCACCCCATGAGGAACTGTAGGCAAGGGTCGCACGCGGCCTTAGGAAGGTTGAGGACCACTGTTTTAGAGAGAGAGGAAGGGAAAGAGAGAGACAAAGAGAGATAGAGAGAGAGAGAAGCATCCAAGTGTGAGAGAAACCTCGCTCAGCTGCCTACTGCAAATCCCCTGCTGGGGATCGAGCCCGCTACCTGGCCACGTGCCCTGATGGGGAAGGAAACAGGTGGCCTCTGGGTGCAGGGAGAGCACTCTGCCCACTGAGCCGCCCGGCCGGGCTGCGCTGCCAGTTTGAGTCACCCAGGCCGAGGCCTGAACACCCCTGGGAGCAGAAACCACCCCATCTGGTCGTCCAGGGTCCCCTGGCCCTAAAAGCACAGCGACCGCCTCCTCATCCTTAGAGGACGGACGGGCGGGCACATGGGGTCAGGGCCAGGAGCGGGGGCGGGCAGGTGCCGGCTGGTGAGTCAGGAACACGCAGTATTGCATGCGCTCTCGCTGTGCTTAGCATGTCCGTGTGACACGCGGGGGAACAGTCACACAGACGCAGCTGTGGGGAGAGGGTTAACAGCACGTCGGAGGCAAAGTGAAGAAGAAGCATTGCTAAATAACATCCTATCTTATGATTTTGTTCAAACCCTCACCCAAAAATACGTTTTTTAAAATTGATTTGTGAGAGAGCGGAAAGAGGAGGAGAGGAGGAGAAGAAGAAGAGGAAGAAGAGGAAGAGGAAGAAGAAGAAGAAGAGAAGAAGAAAGAGAGAGAGAGAGAAAGAGGCTGTGAGACACACCCACCAGTGGCCTCCTTCCCATAACGGGGGATGGAACCGACACCTGGGAATGTGCCTGAGCAGAGGACTCGAACCCACAACCTCTGGGTCTCCGGGTGTATAGGAGCCACTGCGCCACGCACTCCGGATTTATTATAAAAACGGTACAAAGGCCGGGGTGACCTATGAACCCCCACAGTGGCTGGTGCTGTTCTCACACCTTTAATGGGGTGTGTGTGTGGGGGGGTCCCTCAAACTCACTCTCACCTCCAAGCTTCGCTTCCCCCCCCCCCAGCCCTGGGGACCCAAGAGCAGGTGGCGGGGGAGGGACTGGGGGGGGAGCGGGCAGCAGCGGGGCGTCCACCTGGGAGCCAGGGACCAACTCCCTCAGCATCACCTCCTCCTCCTCCTCCCCCTCCTCCCCCTCCTCCTCCCCGCCCCGCACAGCAGCTCCGCAGGCGGGTGTCCAGCGAAGAGGCGGCCGCGGGCAGGTGACGGGGCAGCCCCCGGACGCGCCGGCCCGCCCCCCCTGAACTTGGGGTCCCAGGCGCCCCCGCCCCGCCCCCTCCTCCTCCCGCAGCGCAGGGGCCTCGGCGGGGTCGGGGTGCGCGCCCCGCACTGGGCGCCCCGCGGACAGGCCCCTCTTTCCGCCCGACGCGCCCCGGACCCGGCGCCCGAGGACACTCAGCCCGCGCCCGGCGCCTCGCGGAGCCACAGGTCCAGGCGCCCCCGCCCGGCACCGCGCCCCTTTCCCGGCTCCGCACCCCCGTCCCGGGCCGCGGGGGAGGAGGCGGGCTCCCGGGGGCTCCCATAGCGGCGGGGTGGGGGTGCGGGGTGTGTATGTGGGGAGCGGAGTGTGTGTGTGTGGGGAGCCCTGGGGCGCGGGCACCGGCCGCGCTGAGGATGCGCCTCTCCCCGCCCCACCGCCCGCGCCCCGCGCCCGCGGGGACCAAGCGGCGCCCGCAACCGCGGCCGCTCGGGTCTTAAGCTCCCCACGCCCCTCAACCCCCCCAAAACCCCCAAACCTCCCCAAACCCCCAAACCCGCCCCAAAGCCCCAAACCTGCCCCAAACCTGCCCCGCCCCGGGGCGCTTACCTGGCGGGCGGGTGGCCGGGCGCGGGGCGTGCGCCCCGGAGCTGCTCTGCCGGCGGCGCTGCCCGTTCCCCGTTCCCCGTGCGCACGGCGCTCCCTGCTCCCCGCTCCCCGCACGGCGCTCCCCGCACGCGCTGCCGCAGGAAACTTGCCCGCGCGGCGCGCAAAGTCCGGGGCGCAGCGGGGGAGCCGGGAGCGGGGAGCCGGGCTCCGGGGACGGAGCGGGCACCGGGCGGCCGGGCTGGGCTCCGCCCCTCTCCTCGCCCCGCCTCTCCCCGCGCCCCGCCCGTGCGGCTCCCGCCTCCCCTCTCACCTGCGCAGCTCCCCGCGCTCCCTCGACCCGCGCCCTCCGGTGGCGCCCGTGCGTGGCCTCACTAGCTCCGCCAG
This sequence comes from Lasiurus borealis, assembly GCA_004026805.1. Classification (NCBI taxonomy): domain Eukaryota; kingdom Metazoa; phylum Chordata; class Mammalia; order Chiroptera; family Vespertilionidae; genus Lasiurus; species Lasiurus borealis. The sequence goes on along the minus strand of PVJN01017253.1, from coordinate 31,054 downwards.
TGCTCTCCTTTCTCCCCGCCCCGATCATCCCTCCCTCTCCTCCTCCTCCCCCTCTTCTTCCTCCTCCTCCTCCTCCTCCTCCCCCTGGTCCTTCCTCCTCCTCCTCCTCCTCCCCCAGGGGGGCTGGGACCGCGCCCTGGTGCTGCCTGAAGCACCTGAGGCTCCTAGGCGGTTAGGAGGTGTCAGGGATCCGGACCCCCCATCGAGGACGTGTTTCCACCTTACAGGCACATGTGTGGTCAGAAAAGCTAGCCAGGCGCCCCGAAACCCGCACCCTGGGCGCACTCAGACCCAGGGCCCTGACCTGACCCTGTGCGGGACCCCCGTCTCCCAGGCCCCTCTCAAAGCCAGCAGCCACAAGCAGCAATTTGGAGAGGGCTTTGCAGGGACCAAGATCAGGATGGAAATATATATATATAATCATTAAAGGAAACGTTTCATGGAGATTCAAGCATTTGACCACACCGGGGCCGTCGGAAGGGACAGAATCCCGGGCTGCTCACTCAGCAGCAGGCAGGTGCTGTGAACGGGCAAAGGAAAACTTTTTAAAAAAAGATTTCAGTGGCCTAGAAACCTACCTCTTTTCCACATGAGAATGTGTGTTGTTTTTTTGTGTTTTTTTTTTTTCAAACGGATGTTATCAATTTCCCACCTTTCCAGCTGGTCTTACTCTTAGGGATGGTTTAGGATTGATACACCTGTTAGCAGGGAGATGAGATTCAGGAAACACCATTCCAGGACGTGCTTGCTGGATGGATCCGGGTTTCTTCCTTCCTTCCTTTCTTCCTTCCTTCCTTCCTTCCTTCCTTCCTTCCTTCCTTCCTTCCTTCTTTCCTTTCTTTCTTTCTCTTTTCTTCCTTCCTTTCTTTCTTCCTTCCTTCCTTCCTTCCTTCCTTCCTTCCTTCCTTCCTTCCTTCCTTCTTTCCTTTCTTTCTTTCTCTTTTCTTCCTTCCTTCCTTCCTTCCTTCCTTCCTTCCTTCCTTCCTTCCTTTCTTTCTTTTAAACATATTTTATTGATTTTTTACAGAGAGGAAGGGAGAGGGATAGAGAGTCAGAAACATCAATGAGAGAGAGACATTGATCAGCCGCCTTTTGCATGCCCCTTACTGGGGATGTGCCCGCAACCAGGGTACATGCCCCTGACCGGAATCAAACCTGGGAGCCTTCAGTCTGCAGGCCTACACTCTATCCACTGAGCCACACTGGTTTCGGCCAATTCGGTTTCTTTAAGCAGATCCTGGCTGACGTTTTGTTAGAAGAGTTTTGTCTGTCACATGCATGTCTGCCGGCTGGTTGTTAACATTTACCTCCGCGCCTCCTCGCTGCCGGGAGGTCTTGGTCCACCCTCAGAACTGACCTCCTCTCTGCAGCTGGATGTCCAGAGGAGCCAGGCCCTGTCTCCGGTTGTCCTAACAGGTGGGCAGTGAGGAGCGCTGGCCTGTGGGCTGCAGTCACCAGTATAAATGAGTCTCCCTGGGTGTGTTCCCTGGTGCCCACCCCTGCTCTCTGACCTCAGAGCTGGGACCCACCCTCCATCCCACCAGGCAGGCCAGCATCCTAGCAGAGGTCCAGGGTCTGCACTCTAATCCTTTGGCTGCTGCACCGAGCCCAGCTTTTGTGGTCTGTGCATTCCTGTTTGTGGGGGAAAAAAAGGAATTGAGTGAGACTATCATCACAACTCTAGGATTTCTCATTTCTTACGGTTTGGGGGATCCTGGGCGGAAACGGTCCCGAGCAGGTCAGCTGCTGACTGGCTTTGCCCGATGGCTGTGCCCTGCACCCTGCCAGTCCCCCGTGGGGTTTCCCAGGCTTTAGGGGTCGGGGGTGTTCCATTCATCCCTCAGAGCAAATCCAGCAGAACTGCGAACTGTCTCCACTCCTCAGCCTCTGTCCAAAGCAGCGGTTCTCCACCTTCCTAAGGCCACGGCCCTTTAAGACAGCTCCTCATGGGGTGGTGACCCCCAACCATAAAATCATTTTCGTGGCTACTTCATCACTGTAATCTTGCTACTGTTATGAACTCTCATGTAAATATCTGATATGCAGGATGTATTTTCATTGTTACAAATTGAACCTAATTAAAGCATAGGGATTCATCACAAAAACAGTATGTAATTATATATTGTGAAATATTTATTTCTAATTACAAATAAATGAAACGTTGTCTTGAATCGTGGTGTCCTATGGGTAACAGTCTTCCTAGGACAATAGTAAACTACATGGTTACATTTTGCCACACAGAGGAGCGGTGTGTTGGTTCCTAAGACCATGGGAAATAGGTGTTTTCCAATAGTCCTAGGCGACCCCTGGAAAGGGTCGTTCGACCCCCAAAGGGGTCGAGACCCACAGGTTGAGAACCGCTGGTCCAAAGCCATTAACGTATTTTCAATGACCGAGCAGAGTGAAGGTTGTCACCATCCCAAGCATCACCCAAAGGTGCTCGGCCAGCTTCAGGGTAAGACACAGCTTCGGGGTAAGACACAGCTTCTGACTGCCTTGAGCTGGGAGAGACGCCGTTAAGTGGAAGGACCGCTTTTTTTTTTAAATTTGTCGTTAAACGGATTGAGTCGGGACACAGTGAATTGTCTCTAAACATTGCTTCACAGCATGTTTCTAAGCAATCCAGCCCATTAATTTCGCCTCGTTCTCTGAATTCCGTAAAATGCTTAACTCTCCACTGTTTCTTCGGCGAGCGGGAAGCGCATGGATCGTTGGTCCCCTAATGTGTAATTCCGTAACCGTTACGGTCACCGGAGAAGTCCCGGCCTCGGATCTGAAGGCACATTTGACAGGAAGCGCTCCTCTGTGAATGGAAGGAAGAGCGCAGCCAGCACTGGAGTCCGCTTGAGAGATGGGGTCCGGCTTGACTTTGAAAATGTAAACACCCGCCCAAACCGGTGTGGCCCAGTGGATAGAGCGTCGGCCTGGGGACTGAAAAGTCCCGGGTTCCATTCCGGTCAAGGGCATGGACCTTGGTTGTGAGCCCATCCCCAGTTGTGGGTGCGCCAGAGGCAGCTGATTGATGTCTCTCTCTCATCGATGTTTCTAACTCTCCAGCCCTCTCCCTTCCTCTCTGTGGAAAAAACAATAAAATATTTAAAAAGTAAGGAAAAGGCTGCCGTGGCTGGTTCCTCAGCAGCAGAGGTTCAAAGCCACACGGAGAGCAGATGAAGGGGTGGGAAGGGGTGGGCACCTGAGGCTGAGTGACACGATGCAGAGGGGCTGCTGTGCCAGGTAGAGCTTCCTCTCTGACGCTGAAGAAGAAAACCTCTTAGTTTACTATCGGGAATTATTTAAACACGGCAAAGGGGCGATCATTACAACCTGACAGGCTAGGAGGGGTCTCCAAGCATAATTAATTACTCCTGCTACACCCAACACAGTGCAGCAGATTATGCCATTTGAGGTAGACCACCATTATGCCGTTCTGGGGAAATAAAGAAAAAACATTTGCCTCTGTGAGCTCTAGTCTTTAACACTTTTTTTTTTTTTTAGGGGAGAGATTATTTCTTAAAAAGTAAGAAAAGCCATAAAGACCAGATATATCTATAACTAAAGCACAAATTAAGCATTCAAAAATAATATTGGAAGAAAGGGAATGCAAAGGGAAAATTACATTACGGAAGGTAGCACAGGATTAATAGTGAATGGAGAGCATATACTTTCCAAAGAATTAAAAACTCTAAATTGTACGGGAAGATGATATTGCTCGACAGAGAAGCGAAAAGATAATCACAAGGAAATAAAAACACTACGAAATGTGTTGCCGTTATTATGAGCCCGCTGCCCGAAGCCAGCACGGACTCGGGATCACATAAATTAGAACAGTCAGCGTCGAATCGCGAGGCAGACGGAGCAGGTCAATAACTACAAATTGACTGGCCGATTGAATAGAACTCCTGGCAGTTATTTTAGGAAAATCAAAGTCACCAGGGAAGTCGTGTATGTAATTTCTTTTTAAAACCAAGCAAGTATGAATTTCCTCTCAAAATAATAAAATACAAAACCTTTTCCAAATAGTTCCTATTAAGTCCTAGGCGATGAAATGTAAACCGGTGTTTATATGCACAAATACCTAGATAGGAGACACGTTAAAATGTGGAAATAGAAATGTTTTCTGTATATAAAAAAAATGATGTCTTCCATATGTAATGGGGAAAATGCTATGGGGAGAGTTTACCTTTACCAAAAAACGCCATCCTTTCCTCTAAACCAGTGGTGGGCAAACTCATCAGTCAACAGAGCGGCAAACCGCGGCTCTAAACTAATATTGGGACACATACATTTCATTTCCTGAAGTGGGTTCAGTTGTTTTTTTGTTTTTTTTTTTTGACACGGGTGATCAAGATATTGATGGATGACTTCAAAACCCTAAGTCCAAATCAAACCCAGCTCGTAGTGGCCTGCACGCATGAGACTCCTTTCCTGCGGTGTGTTCCCACGGTCGGGGATGAAATATGGATCCTGCCTTGCAAATATGTGACTGATTAATTCACCACGCACGGCTGTCCGGTCAGTGTGGGGTGGGGAGGCTGTGTTGGCGTCTTGGATACAAACGTTAGTAAGGTGCTAACTAAGGAACGAATTCCAGTCACATAGCCTTAATTTAGAATCATAAGCCTGCAGGGAAAGGGAATGATTTTGCTGGAAGTAAAAGGAAAATCAAAACAGCTTTCTATTCAGTGTGTTTTGTGTGTGTGTGTGTGTGTGTGTGTGTGTGTGTGTGTGTGAGAGAGAGAGAGAGAGAGAGAGAGAGAGAGAGAGAGAGAGGCTGAAAGAGAGAAAGAGCAGGTAAGCTGGCAGAGGTGTGATGGAATAGAGAGAGAATGTCAGTGCTGTGTCCTCAGGTAACATGTGGCATTTCTGGACAGAGAGGGACTCTCATCCCCTCTCCCTACAGGGACACATTTCCATGTCCGGCAGTGGGGGTGTCTGGGAAATGGGGTTCACTCGCCAAACCTACCATAGTCGCAGCTCCGGGGGGGGTGCGGGGGGGACCAGGCCGCATGGCTGCCCTGGCCTGTTTGAGGACTTCCTGCTGACTGCTCAGTCAAAGGTAAACGTTCTGTTAACAGCACCATTTGTTAAAATGAAGGTAAATCATTGTTATTGTTTTTTAAATATGGAGCGCTTCTCGAACCTGCCTGTCACCCCTGCCCAGGGACCACACTCCCCTCCTCGGCATCCTTCCGCTTTTAGTGTGTGTGAGAGCTCAGGAATGATGTTTGAAAACTAACGTAGGCGATGAAAGATGAATGGAAACTTCAAGAAATATTATATGCGTTAGCCTCAGACATTTATCAAAGCAGCAATTATTACCAATATCCTTTTCTAAAGTTGGTCCTCAAAAGAGCCGAAAACTAAACCCCTTCTGCTTACCACCATTAGGTTCATATCTGTTAGTTAATTCCTTTTTCTGAATCTATACCAACACACAGTTATTCTGAACGCCGATTGGAGACTGGCTCTATTTTGAAGTCTCTCTCCCTGCTTGCATTAAAAAATGAGTTTAAAATTCTCTCCTATTACTTGGAGCAGTGGTTCTCCACCCTCCTCAGGCCGCGACCCTTTACACAGCTCCTCATGTGGTGGTGACCCCCAACCATAACATTATTTCTGCTGCTACTTCATCACTGTCATTTTCCTACGGTTAATGAATCGTAATGTCAATGTCTCTGTTTGCCGGTGGTCTTAGGGTTGAGAACCGCTGGGGGCTGGTGGCACCTGGGAGGGCATTCCCTCTGTCTCATATGTGGACTGGAAGCCACGGCGGGCGGTGAATATAGGTGCCAGATGTCTGCTTGTTGATGGTGACTATACATAACCAGTCACAAGTTAATATAGAGCAGTGGTTCTCAACCTGTGGGTCCAGACCCATTTGGGGGTCGAATGACCCTTTGACAGGGGTCGCCTAAGACCATCAGAAAACGCAGATATTTACATTACGATTCATTAACAATAGCAAAATTGCAGTGATGAAGTAGCAACGAAAATAATTTTATGGGTGGGGGTCAACACCACATGAGGGATGGTATGAAAGTGTCGCGGCATTAGGAAGGTTGAGAACCACTGATATAGAGGTTATCATGTCATGGTTTGGGACATCTTTTAAAACAGAATAATTTCTCCTTTAGGACTATTCTCCACGTGGGCATTGTTCCCGATGTGTGGAAATGATTAGTTTGTTAATCATAATATAAGGACCCCTTAAGTCTCTCTCTCTCTCTCTCTCTCTCTCTCTCTCTCTCTCTCTCTCTCTCTCTCTCTCTCTCTTTCTCTTGCACACACACACACACACACACACACACACAATGTAGAAAGTCAATTATTTTTGTTTCTAGACTACATTTAAAAAAAATATATATATTTTATTGATTTTTCACAGGGAGGAAGGGAGAGGGATAGAAAGTTAGAAACATCGATGAGAGAGACATTGATCAGCCGCCTCGTGCACGCCCCCTACAGGGGATGTGCCCGCCACCAATGTACATGCCCTTGACCGGAATCGAGCCTGGCACCTTTCAGTCCCCAGGCAGACACTCTATCCACTGAGCCAAATCGGTTTCGGCTAAACTACATTTTTAATGAAAATAAAAACTCACCTGGTAGATGTCTGATTAGATTTAGGATTAGTCACATACCCCATTTCTGGAGAGATCGGGAGTGTGGTTAGGAAGGAACCTTTCCTTTGGCTGAAGCGATGGGAAGAGGGAAGGTTCCTTGTTTACTTCAATTTTTGCCACTGGCGTTCCCACCGAAACCATCCGTTTCTTTGGACTTTTCCGCCCGAAAACAACAGCAAAGCTGAGACGCGCTGGGTGTTCGTGTTTCCTACAGCCGCGTACCCAGCTGGCACCGCACACCCAGGAGCCGGATCCCCCGGGTTCCCCGCTGACAGGAAACAGCAGGCCCTCGCTCGCGGCCTGAAGAACGCTGGCAGCATTCCTGGCTTTGGAGACCCGCTTGCGCTATTTTGCTGTTGTTTTAATCATGTTACAAACGTGCGAGCTGTCCAAAACCCTTAGAGGTGACATCAGTCACGGGAGGAAATGCATCCTACAGGGAGGTAGGAAACGTGTCCGCCAAAAATTGCAAGAATCACGATGGAGGGTGATTGAGTTAGAGCTGCCACCACCAAGACCCACTGACTGATGCCTGAAGCAACAGATTCTTGTTTTCCCACAATCCCAGAGGCGAGAAGTCCAAGGTCCAGGTGTTGGCAGGGCTGGTTTCTCAGGAGGCCTCTCTCTCTCCTGGACTGGTGGTAGTTGGCCATCTTCTTACTACATCTTCACGTTGTTCCCCCGCGTGTCTGTCTGTGCCCTACTCTCTTCTTAAAGGACACCACCAGTCATTGGATGATGGCTCGTCCTGATGACCTCATTTCAACTTCATTACACGCTTACAGAATGTACGCAGCCACGTTCCGAGGCCCTCATGGTTAGGGCTGCGGCAAATGAATTCTGGAGGGAACACTGGACAGTCCAAAACAGGATGTAAGTAAAAAAACCCCTGGACATTAAGAGACAGCTGTTCAAATTTTTGTCTGTGCAGATTGAAACTCGCTGAGCCTCACGGAACCTGAGTCTCACAGTGTGCTTGCAGCCCAGACTCAGCATCGCGTAGTCTACTCCCTTTGAACTACCCTACTCGCCATCCCTTAAAGCGACATACAAACCCCTATCATGCTATTTTAAACAAAGTTTGCTATACCTACAGATCTTTGTCCCCCTCCCCCAACGTGTAAGAGCACAGCAATCGTTTCCAGGAAGCTGACTTTAAGAGTGATGGAGTAACACATACATGACCAGGTGGGTGTTTAGATCAGATTACAAACGTGGTAGAAAAGGAGGATACGAGGCAACGTAATTTTAACCTTTCATGGAAGGTCGAATTATTTTAATTTGGTTGAAAGCCAGTGATGATGAGGTCTGTTCCCATCTAGTTTTAGGAAATGTTTCTCTCCATTTACTCACAATCACCATCCCCCCACCTTGCTACACACACACACACACACACACACACACACACACACGCACCAGTTCCCCGTCTTGGTGGCATTGTTTAAACACGGTTGTTGGCCAACTCTCAAAATATTAAACCACTAGGTGGGCACTTCCTGTCTGTCCGCCCACATCCAAATGTCGCCTTCCCCACCCTCACATCAATCACATCAATGTTTTTCTCTCCATCCCTTCCTTTCTCTAAGCATGTCCTCGGGTGAGGATTAAAAATCCTATATGATAAAACCCCAATATGCATATGGGCAGATGGTGGAACTACCGGTTGCTATGACACACACTGACCACCAGGTGGCAGGTACTAAATGTGGGAGCTGCCCCCTGGTAGTCAGTGCTCTCAGCCACACACTGGGCTCACAGCTGGCGAGCACAGTGGCCACCTCATTGGCAGCCCTAAGGATGACCGACTGCAGCTTGGGCCTGCTCCCCCCCATTAGGAGGCGGGCAGATGGACATCCCCGGAGGGGTCCCGGACTGTGAGAGGGGGTAGGCTGGGCTGAGGGACCCCCTCCCCAGTGCACGGATGTCATGCACCTGGCGTCCAGTAAATAAATAAAAAGAAAGCAGGGTCTGACCTTAAGAAAAGTAAGGGAGAGAGATGGGCAAGTGCCTGAACCTTGGGAGCATGGTTGAGCAGAATAAACCAAACTTCTAGAAGTGTCAGTTACATTCAAACTTGAAGACTGGAAAGGAGAAAGGGGAATTTTTGTCATTAAAAAAAAAAAAAAAA
>PVJN01017253.1:7500-22203 GCA_004026805.1 Lasiurus borealis | reverse complement strand
CGAGAGCATAAAACACCGTGGTGTGAGTAATGGGGAGTTGCAGATGGCAGGGGTTTGTATGTTGCTTTAAGGGATCTAATCTTTATTCCAAAAGCAATGAGGAGAACGGGGGAGTAAGCAAGTCATAACAATTCAGTTCACGCCGGCTGCCGTGTGGAAAGTTCCAGGGCTGGAGGCAGGGAAGGGAGAGAGGGAGGGCCGCTGCATTAATCCAGGCAGGAGATGAGAGTGGCCTGAATAAATGCCTCGGCACAGGACCGGCAAGGAGCGGGCGGAATAGGGAGATGCAATCTCCGGAAAACGTGCCCGTGGCAGCGCAGGTGGGGTTATATATCAAACGGGACCCCAGCACGCGGGGAGCTCTGCTTATCAACACACGGCTGAACTTTGGGCCGGTGATAACCCTTCAAAGATTTCAGTCAGGCGTTTTCATTATTGCCGAAACAGTCACTGCTAGGGATTGCATGGGAGACCAGTGCCCTAGTCTTGGTGATGAATTGGACTAGGTCTGTCAATGTTTGCCTAAAATAAAACATTTGCTGGAAGAATTAACCAGCTGCCTCTTAAAAACAATATACCTGGCCCGAGCCAGTTGGGCTAAGTGGGTAAGAGCTAGGCCTGCTACCGAAAGATCCCGGGTTTGATTATGGTCAAGGACACATACTGCAGTTGCAGGCTCCTCCCCAGGCCAGGCCCTGGTCAGGGTGCGTACAGGAGGCAACCAATTGGTGTGTCTCCCTCACACCAATGTTTTTCTCTCTCTGTCTCTTCCCGTTCCAACTCTCTCTAAAAATCAATGGAAACATATCCTCAAGTGAGGATTAAATCCTATATAATAAAAGCCTAATATGCTAAGTGTCTGGTCATCTGGTCATCTGTTCAACCAATTAAAGTGTAATACGCTAACGATATGCTAAGGCCACTCAATGGCTTGCTACGATGTGCATTGACCATCAGGGAATAGATGATCCTTCTGGTAGGTTAGCTTGCTGCTAGGGTCTGGCCAATCAGGACTGAGCTAGACAGGCCAGACATGTCCCGGAGCCCTTCCACATCCTTCCTTCCTGCATCCCCATCATGCACCGGTGGGGTCCCTCAGCCTGGCCTGTGCCCTCTCGCAATCTGGGACTCTTAGGATGGTGGAGAGCAGGCCAGGCCAATGGTGACCCCATTGGTGCACAAATTCAGGCACTGGGTCTCTAGAATCCCACCTAATAAAAATAGTAATATGCAAATTGAGTATGCCTCCGCTACACCACCAGCGATGCCCACTAGCCACACCCACCAACCAATCAGGAGAGAGTATGCAAATTAACCCCAACCAGGGGATGGTATTCCAATAGTAATGGAATTAAAAGGTTCCCACGAACTGTTCCTTTTGACAAATTAAAAATTCTTGCAAGGGCTATTTTTATGATCCTTAGCACCTAAATGTTTCCTTTTTCTGTGTTTTTTAGCAGCTCAGTGGGCAGTGAACTATGAGTAAGATATCACATTATTTTGGTCAGTGACGTGCTTTGCTTAGCACAAAGAGGGCTCTTTTTAGGACCTCGTGTGACATTCACTACATCACCGAGGGTGTGAATCTAGATGCCTTCAAAAAGCTGCCCTACTTCCCAAAATATTCAAAAAAGAGTTACTAGCATCACAGAATATCATCACCAATATTTCTGGTAGAAAGAGGCATTTAAGGAAATAAAATATTTAAAGATATTTAGGACAGAACAGCGGTAAAAGAGCTTTGAAAACCGGTTACATTGCACTGGGGTCATACATTTATTTTGACTACAAAAATCTACCTCATTACGTGATTGATCATCCTTAAGTCCCAAAGAGAGCAGATGGCCTCCCAAGGTTTTCTGGAAGGTGAAGTTATAATGGCCCTCTGTAAATTCCGGTCATCGCTTCCACGGTACTGGGCACAGAATGACGCATAGCTTCATTTCGGGTTTAATGTCCAATGTGTGCAGGTGGGTGTCATCCTTTCGTCCACATTTTCTCTTTCTTGAGCTCATTCCCAGGCATCTTTGCATGCGTCTTTGGGTCCTCAAAGAGGTTTCATCAGTGGATCACGTTTTGGGTACCTGATAACATTATTCTTTCTATTTTTTTAATTCTCACAATCCACTGGGGAGAACATTTGTTATTTTGTGCACTTGTAGAAAAAAACACACAATTTATTTCTCTTGACATTACTTTTTCCTTTTTCATCCATGAATATTTATGTCTTAAATAGTTTTATCTTGGGAGTACTAGCTCACTATGGCATTAATTCTTCGCCATATCAATGTTCCCTTAGGTATGCATGCCCTCGCCTCCATTATTATCTAAAAGATTCCCCATTGACTTAGCAGTTTCAAGAATAAATAATATTATTACCGAATTAACACATCTCTGACTTCTTTCTGTGTTGATGATTACACCCTCAAATATGCATTTAGTACAGGATTATAGACGTTATATGATATGTTTTAGGAAAGAAAACATACAGCTTAAACATTCTCAAATATACAGCAGATACACAGACCCAATGAACCACGGATGGTGAAAATAGTTGATTTAGGACATGACCTTAGGAAACTGGGAAAGGAAGGAAAAAGATAATTTTCAAAGGTCTTATCTAAAGCATAACCTTGTCTAGTCCACAGTTATAAAATATAAACCAGTTTTAATGTGTGAAGCATTGGATCTGAGCGTTGTAACTGATCAAACACTGACCACAGAACGCAGACGCCAGAGCGGGAGGCGGAAGGGGGAAGAGAACAGGAAACCTAAGGCGGTCCTCTCTGCGGGGCTGCGGTGCTCAGGCTGGTGCTCGGCTGGTGCTCAGGGCGGCCTATGGAGATGCCGCAGGCCTTGGAGACGGCGCTCCGGCCGCCAGCCGCGCCCCGAGTCCAGGCTGTGCAGCAGAGGATGCTAAGGGGAAGGGGAGCCTATGGGCACACAGGTGTCAAGCTGTGACCTTCCAGTCCACGGGGCAGCGCTCCAGCTGACCGAGCACATTGACAATGGCCCTGTGGCTGTGAGCAGTGGCAGAGCATCCTGTGGTCACTCGGGGACACCCTGGGAGCCGGCGCCCTGAGGTCCCCACGTCCTCGCTGCTGCGATGCCCTCGTGGGCCTCGCCCTCCCCCAGCTCTGCAGCCTCCACCAGCAAGGCCGAGGCCGCGGCCCCCTCCCCGCAGCCCCCCTCTGCGCAGGCCTGGGTCGCCAGCTGTGTCTGACCTCCAGTTGTCATACTGCTGGCTTAGAGCTCCTGGCAACGTCCCTCTGCACCGCAACCTGAGCCGGAATGACCAGTTTTGCTTCCTTTTTACCTGAAGTGAACCCCGGCAGGCTGGGGCCGAAGGGGTGACTGGAAGGAAGGCTGTGAGCAAAACCCCATGTGTCTGCAGATCAGGAGGTGGCGGTGATGAAGGCATAGAGTGGGGTACAGACTGCTGGCTCAGCACCTCAGAGAAGGAAAGACATACAGGTGTCTCTCGCCCTCTTCCTCTCATGTACATGTCTGTACTACATATCACATACATGTTATAACACAATATGCATCTACAATAAGAGTGTCAGAGGCTGATTAGACCGGACAGCTGGATGGCCTTCTGGACGTCCTTCCGGACAACCTTCCAGACAAAGCAGTGGCTGCGAGGACTGAGGTCCTTGCACAGATTTCGTGCATCAGGTCTCTGATTATATAACATTGTAATTTAATAGGCATAATATATGTGACATATGTATATACATACACACACACAATGCATAAACTCGCTATATAAAACCACACTGCAGCTATCAGAATGGCATCATTTGCAACGACCATCAGAGTTGTACTAATCTTGAGTTTGCGCACTGAACCTCTATTTTCTTCAGTCCATCCGGAAGGATAAGACGGTATACTTGTGAAAACTCAAATGCAACAGCATTTCTTTTCTTTTCTTAAAAAAAAATATATATTTTATTGATTTTTACAGAGAGGGAGAGGGATAGAGTGTTAGAAACATTGATGAGAGAGAGACATCGCTCAGCTGCCTCCTGCACGCCCCCCACTGGGGATGCACCCGCAACCAAGGTACATGCCCTTGATCAGAATTGAACCTGGGACCTTTCAGTCCGCAGGCCGACTCTCTATCCGCTGAGCCACACCGGTTCTGGTGGTGTTTATTTTCAATAAAAAAATATAGCTGCTGAGAGGAAGACAGCTAGGAGGCACCCAAGGTGATGCGCACTGTCTGCAGCGGGTTGACAGTAACTACGGGGAGAAGCAAAGCAGCTGCTTTGCATCCTAACTCTGCCCGTAGCTGGGAGAATCGATGTCTCATCTGTAACAACCTCACCCCCCACTCCCTACCCCCTCCACCCCGCCAAATCCTGGAGTCCTGCACCTGGGCTAGCAGGACACCCCTTTCCCTGGTCCCCTGTGACAGACCTGGATGCACAGTTTTAGATGCCTCTCTCTGCACCCACCACCACCATGATTTCCCCCGGAATTCTAGGCGCACCGCTTCCTTTGACCGACTCTTCCTTTTGCCAGGTGAACACCGCTGAGTACGCCATCCATTCACCCTCCTCCTGAAGGAAGGTTCCCCATGTGTGCGAGGTGAGCTGGTTCCCACAGGCCTCCCCCTCCATGGAGAACCCGTGCCCCGTTCTGGAGGCATCTCGCAGCTGCCACCTTCCGAACCCTGGCTCTGCTGCTGCTGCTTTAGTGGAGGGCGAGTTAACGGTCCTTACTGTGGCCTGGGTTTCACCAGCGGTTCCTTCCCGTGTGTTTGCAGCGTTTCCAGCAAGTGTCACTCGTAAGGGGGTGCTGGTTGGCCTCGGGGAGCCCAGCAGCTGTTTGCAGGGCGGACAGAGGTGCAGAGAGGACAGGTATCCGGTGCTCTCTTGGCGGAATGGCACCTGGAGGAGGCGCTGCCCTGGCTGGGTCTGCTGTAGTGTGCCCACCCCCTGCACACGCTGAGGCTCTCCTTTAGGAAGGTAGGATGGTTTAACAGCAAGAGTGCAAGTCGATAAGGTGTTAGCTTTGTATCTGAAAAGCAGAACTCGGCTGGCAATCTCAGAGAGAGCTGTCGGAGAAATGGACCCGGGACAGGTGAGCACTCAGGAAATATCCAGACTACAGTGGTACCTCGAGATACGAGTGCCCTAACATACGAGATTTTTGAGATACGAGCCGTTGAGCGAGCGATTTTTGCTTTGAAATACGAGCAACAGTTGAGATAGGAGTTGGCCGGCTGCTCACGACCCACCAGTTTACCGAGACTCGAGCGTCTCCTAGTTTCCCACGCCTCAAGGTTACGGAACAAATTAAACTCGTATCTCAAGGTACCACTGTTACCCTGTGTCTTAATTTCTACCAAATTCTCCAGGCGTCCTGAGGGCCTGGGCAAACCCCAGAAAACCCCTTCGCCTCTTAAAATGGCAGGTGTCTCTCCACACGAGGAGTGAGAAGTCTCACACCGACCCTCCGGGCGGAGGAGTGCGTGGCGTGCTTCCCGAAGAAGCGAAGTTCTTTTCTGCCATGAACATTAGACAGGAGTCACGAGGCTGGTCCCAAGGAAGAACTTATTTCTCCAATTTCTCTTGTAGGTTTTTTCAACTCAGTGAATCTTTCTTTCTTAGAGAGAGAAAGGGGGAAAAAAAAACCACCATAGAGGTAAAAAGATATGTAAATCAAAATAAAACACCGAATACCTATCTCAGTATTTTACGTATTGCTTCCAGAGATTAATCCCTATACCAGATAAATAGAACTAGTTTATAGAATCCCCATTAGTGTCTTGGGAAATCAGTCTCTCTCTCTCTCTCTCTCTTTCTCTCTCTCTCTGTCTTTCTCTGTCTCTCTCTGTCTCTCTCTCTCTCTCACTGTAAGACCGGTCACAGGACCATGTGCCATACAGGAACAAACAGCAGAGCCAGTGAAGGACAGGAGGACATGCCCTCGGGACGGTGGAAGGGAAACCCCAGCGAAGCCGGAGACGGAACAAAGACAGTGAGTGACCCCCTCGGGCTCCCGCTCGCTCTGCCTCTGCTTTTTATCACATTTATTGACAGACGTTCGCTGACAGACAAAGGCTGGCAGGTCCACAAAGCGTCAGGCCAAATGCCCCGGGATCCTGAGATCCATTGGCGGGTATCGATCACCCCTCAGCGTCCACAGAGCTTGCTCTTCTGAAGACACAGCCGAAATATTTTTAACTGTTTGCCTTCCAGTTCACCCAGTGCAGCTGTTTTAAATTAGAATTCTCTCCCGCTTTCGGGAGAGAATAGGTGAAATAAACACTATTCTCAGTGTGGATAGTCAACTTTAAAGACATTGCTATAGCTTTACATCATTACTTTTGTGATTATTAAGTAGAACAGTCAATTGCAAAATCCTGTTTAAAATGAATATTTTGGTTTCATATTCTAATTTTCATTATTTTATTTATATAGTTAAGGTTCCCTTTTTATACATCTGTATTCATTTATGTTCTTATTTATTTGCTGTATCTACCAAATACCAATGTTCTCCATTTTCCAGTTTTAGCAATAAGATAGTGATTTATTTGGATATGTAAAAGGAGGAGCTACTGGTCAGGTAGAAGTTATCTGTAGCAGCATGCATTTACTCAACTATAAAAAGAAAACAGCCAACACCAGTTTGGCTCAGTGGATAGAGCATTGGCCTGCGGACTGAAAGGTCCCAGGTTTGATTCTGGTCGGGGGCATGTACCTTGGTTGCGGGCACATCTCCAGTAGGGGGCGTGCAGGAGGTGGCTGATCCATGTCTCTCTCTCAGAGTCAGAAACATGGATGAGAAAAAGACATTGATCAGCTGCCTCCTGCATGCCCCCACCTGGGGATGTGCCCGCAAGCAAGGTCCATGCCCTTGACCGGAATAGAACCTGGGACCTTTCAGTTTGCAGGCTGACGCTCTGTCCACTGAGCAACACCAGTTTCGGCCACCCGGTGCACCACCAAGTTTTAGGGAAATGAACAGATTATAAGCAGACAGGAAGCGGGCGGGTGTTTTTTTTTTTTTTTTTTTATTCTGGTTGAAGCCGGATAAATGATTTCCCGGTGGCATGCTTACCAGCTCGGTTTCTCTCAAGAGCCAGCGTGGTCAGGTCTGAAGCCGTCCATCAGAAAGGGGCCAATGATCTGATTAAAAGGAGCAGCTACGCAGGACTGCACCGTGAACTTGAGGATGGCCGGGTTCAAGGCAAAGCCAGATGCTCCCGCGTTTCCTGTTTGTGTTTGATTTTCGTGCCTGTGTTCCTGGCCACGCGTAGCATGATTGGGCGCGAGAGTCTAGAAAATACCATCCGTTAATGCTCTATGTAGAACCGGAGGAGGCAGAGCTTGATCGATACTTTTTATGAATCTGTAAACGGCTCCCCACAGCGTGCTCCCACCGGCTCTCCCCAAGCGACACGGTTAGATTGTTCTGGGGCCAGAGACCCGAGCGATATTGAAATCCTGCTCGAATTCATCTTCTCCAGAACATAAACATGGCAAGATTCCCCCAGATTTACATTTTTTTTTTTTATCCCAGAGATTAATCAATCTTGCAGGTGGAGAGAGAAAGATTTGCATGTGCGTGCTACAGACAAGCATTTTAGCCCGAGGAGAGTATAAGAAATTAATTTCCTTTCCCAACACAAGTGGGTGGTGATGGTGACTCGTCTACAACAAGGCAAATGCAGTGATGATTCCATTTGCCACATGATTTTTTAAAAAAATACATTTTATTGATTTCTTACAGAGAGGAAGAGGGAAGGATAGAGAGTTTAGAAACATCGATGAGAGAGAGACATCGATCAGCTGCCTTCTGCACACCTCCTCTTGGGGATGTGCCCACAACCCAGGTACATACATGCCCTTGACCGGAATCAAACCTGGGACCCTTCAGTCCCGCAGGCTGACGCTCTATCCACTGAGCCACACCGGTTTCGGCTTGCCACATGATTTTTGGTAGATTTTGACAATGGTATCAACAGTGTCATAAAGGAAAATCCTCTGGAATGGAAAAGTTTATGACAAATAATTATTGGGCAATAACAAAAGAGCAACTGATACTTTGTTATTGTTCAGCTCAAAATCCAATGCTGATTAAGTAGGTTTTTAAGAAATATTCTTAAAAATGTTCAGTGACAGCTGACGTACAGGATGACATGAGTTCCAGGTGGATAGCATAGTGGTTAGACATTCACATAACTTGGGCAGGGATCACCCCCATGATCTGGCCATTTGACTCGACACACAGTTATTTCGCACTCGAAGCTCTGTCTTCATCCCGAAGGACGTTCAGAAGGATGTCCGGAGGGTTGGTTGGCTGCCGGTCTAATTAGCATATTACACTTTTATTATTATTATCGATTATTGCTCATTGTTACGAACTGAAGTATTTTTTACTGGTGGTGCTCAAAATGCAAGGATTCGCATAGGTCCCTGGTTGGCAAACCGCGGCTCATGAACCACCTGCGGCTCTTTGGCCCCTGGAATGTGGCTCTTCCACAAAAGACCACAGCCTGGGCGAGTCTATTTTGAAGAAGCGGCGTTAGAAGACGTTTAAGTTTAAAAAATGCGGCTCTCAGAAGAAATTTCCATCGTTGTGCTGTTGATATTTGGCTCTGTGGACTGATGAGTTCGCTGACCGCTGACCTAGGGGATTTACCACAAAACTGTTATATGATCTGTCAGAACACACCTGCCTCAAATGAGGGCTTCCTTTGTTTCTAAGAAAAAGCTGTCAAATATTTCTACATTTATCCTCTAAAAATAGACTTTTTTTCCCCTCGGGTGATCTTACCAAATATTTAGGGACAGTAGCAACTACATCAGTTTAATCTTTTCTGTGGACGTTTCTTTAGCATCCAAGTGCCACCGACGATTTCCGGCTGTTCCTGGCTGCTTTGCAGATGGAGGCTGTGCTCTGGAAGTGTTCACGCACCTGCCTCACCGTTCCCCGCGGGAAGGAGGGATGACTTCTCAGATGCCGCTGTTCATTCCCACTCTGAGAAGCACGATTTGGCCACAGCCATCAAAGTGAAAAATGCATCGCCTTGGAAATCTCTTTTGTATTTATATGTGCTTCCCCATGAAGACACCCCAGCCTAGAAAACGCCATTTCCCCTCCCCTGGCTCCCTCAGCACCTCCTGATGCCACTTGTTGCCCCTGTGCTCCGTGCTGCCCC
The DNA here is from genome assembly GCA_004026805.1 of Lasiurus borealis. Classification (NCBI taxonomy): domain Eukaryota; kingdom Metazoa; phylum Chordata; class Mammalia; order Chiroptera; family Vespertilionidae; genus Lasiurus; species Lasiurus borealis. The sequence goes on along the minus strand of PVJN01017253.1, from coordinate 13,028 downwards.
CTGGTGGCCAGCACATGTCATAGCAAGCGATCAGACTCTGGCTCTCCCAGGGGAAGGCCAGAGCGGACACTTTGCATATTATCAGCCTTTCGGACCTGCAGTTTTGAAGGCTTGTTGCAAAGCTGGTCGCTCAGTGCCAAGCACACAGCAAGTCCTTAGCACTGGCTGGTCTTGCCAGAGAGCTCACCCCTGCTCTGCGCGGGCATGCCCTCTTCTGCTCTTCAAAACTGTCAGGTCTGCAGGGACCGGTGTGGCTCAGTGGATAGAGCGTCAGCTTGCTGACTGAAAGGTCCCGGGTTTGATTCCGTTCAAGGGCATGTACCTTGGTGGCGGGCACATCTCCACTGTGGGGGGCGTGCAGTAGGCGGCTGATCGATGTCTCTCTCATTGCTGTTTCTGACTTTCTATCCCTCTCCCTTCCTCTCTGTAAAAAAATCAATAAAATATATTAAAAAATAAATTTAAAAAACTGCCAGGTCTGTAGGGCAAAGCAGGTTGAGCTTCCCGCCACAGGGGAAAAGGCCCGGGAGGAGCTGGACCCAGGAGGCAGGCCGTAGGGGACCAAGACTGTCCTGAAGGCCCCAAGCACACACCCCTCCATCCGCCTCCAAGCCCAGTGCAGCCCCGGCCACGGGGAACGGGGACGCTTTCCCGCAGTGACCGCAGGCTGGCCTGACCCTCCAGCTTGGGGGCTGCCAGCCTCGACCCGTGTCCCCTGGGCGGTGCCATGCAGCCCTTCTCCCGGGAGAGCCCCCGCCCACCCGCCCTTAAATACATTCAGTTTTCCTTCATCAGCACCTCATGGCGATCCAGCCTGCCCTCACCGCCACCGTGTACAGCCGCCTGCACTACAGAACGGAAGTGGCGTCTGAAGGATCAAAGACGAGAGACCTACAGGTAATGGTGAATGCTCGCACCTGTGCGCCCGTTGCCGGCAGCACCATTTCCAGCTCCTGTAGATCGATCGCCACACTCCCCATGCCTCCAGTCATTCCCGGAGAGAAGAAAAGCGCATTATTATGAAAAAATGTATTTCATGGTTTCAGAGAGGAAAGGGGAAGCAGAGAGACAGAAACATCCATGATGAGAGGGAATCATGGATCGGCTGCCTCCCGCACGCCCCACACTAGGGATTGAGCCCACAACCCGGGCTGTGCCCTGACCAGGAATTGAACCCTGACCCCCTGGTTCCTAGGTCGATGCTCAACCACGGAGCCACGCCTGCCGAGTGAAAAGCATATTCCTTAATGAGAGCCCAATCCTAGCCATTTATCTTCTAGAGCAGCGGTTCTCAACCTGTGGGTCGAGAACAGCTGGCAGGGTCTCCTAAGACCATCAGAAAACACAGACATTTACATTAAGATTCATAACAGTAGCAAATTTCAGTGATGAAGTAGCGACAAAAATAATTTTATGGTTGGGGGTCACCACCACATAAAGAACTGTATGAAAGGGTCGCAGCATTAGGAAGGTGGAGAACCGCTGCTCTAGAGCCTTATCTTCTCCATCGTCTTCCACTCTCATGCTGGTTTCTCTCCTCACCTGGCTTGGCTTGAAGAACGCCCTTTCTACCTCTTCACCCAAAAGGGGTCACTTTGAGGGTGACTTCCCGCAGGGCAAGTGATTCCCACAGCAAGGTGGGAGTGAGGGGAGGGAGGGGTCTGAGGGGATGGGGACTCGGCCAGTCAGGGTGTTCCAAGGACAGCATCGCTCTCCCAGCCCAGAGCCCAGGACACCCCAGCACAGAGCCCTAGGCCACCCCAGCCAAGAGCCCAGGACATCCCAAACCAGAGCCCCAGGACATCCCAGCCCAGAGCCCCCGATCCCTCCAGCCCAGGCCCCAGGCCACCCCAGCCCAGGGCCTCAGAACCCCGGCTCTAGGCTTTCTCTGCAGGAGGGAGATCGCTCCCAGCGGCTGGGCAGGGGAGCCGCACACTCACCTGCGGGGAAGTGAGGTGAACGGGCCGGAGGTGAATCAGGTAAAACTCATCTGAAGACTGACCCACGCCGGCTGCCTTTTCCTTTTCAGCCCCCACCGGCACCCCGGGGTGAGCCGGCTCTCTGGGCCTCAGTGTGTCTGTGGTCATCCAGCCAGCCCTCTCCCTCCAGGCCCTCCTCCCTCCCAGGCAGCCAATCAGTGGTTCTCTCTCTTCACTGATGTGTCTACCGCTCTGCCTCCACTTCCTGCCCGGGTCAGGGCCTCGGGGCGGGACTTCCACCGGAGGCTCAGGGGGTTCCTGGGAGCCCGTCTGGCAGCACCCACTTCCTGTGCCGCCATTTCCCATCTTGGACTTGAGTTTCCTGGCTTCTGTGTTTAGCAGTTGGTGGGACATTGACAAATTGCTCTCCAAAGTGACTGTCCCTGCTTGTGGCACTACTAGCCGTGGTAAGGATTTTCATTGCGTTCACTCTCACCAACACTGGTCTTATCAGACCTTAAAGTTTCCCCCAGTTTGGTTGGTATGAGAGAACCGCTGTTTTTTTTTTAAATATATTTTATTGATTTTTTACAGAGAGGAAGGGAGAGAGATAGAGAGTCAGAAATATCGATGAGAGAGAGACATCCATTAGCCGCCTCCTGCACGCCTCTAATGGGGATGTGCCCGCAACCAGGATACATGCCCTTGACCGGAATCGAACCCGGGACCCCCCAGTCCACAGGCCGACCGACGCTTCATCCGCTGAGCCACACCGGTTTGGGCAGAACCCCTTGTTTTAATTCACCTATTTCTAGTTTCTAATCAGATGAAAGCTCTTTTTTCTAAGTTTCCAAGATTTCCATTTCTGAGGCTTTTCTGTTTATACTCTATGCTGATGTCTTTATTAGATGGTTGGTGTACAAACGTTTTGTTTGATTTGATTAATGTATTTTGGAGGCAGTTGTTTGTTGCTCTGCGTCTTACAAATGCGCTTTTCAGCTCCGTGGCTTGCTCCTTTGGTTTTGTTGTGTTTTCACTTCACTCATGGTGACTGTTTGAACAGTGTTTGCCCGCCTCTAATGTAGTCAAACTTATCCATCTTTGTTTCTTACGGTTGTGACTTTTGTCTAATTCCTCAAGAAACTCTCTCTTACCCTGAGATCACACCATCGTCTCCTTTGGACAAAGTTCAGGAAACCAGCTGAAGGGCAGACTTTAGGATGCGGCCGTCACTCAGTCGCATCGCCGTGATGTGCCCTTGCTTCTGTGTGTCTTCTGGAGGCTCAGCAGCGGGCACAGGGACACGTGGGAATTTCTGTCACAAAGGACAGCGGCCTGGCCCACGGGAGCTGAGAGCGGTTCCAGGCGCAGAGCGGTAAGGAACGTGAGCTGCTTTTCTAGAGCAAGCCCTGGAAAGTGGTACCTCGAGATATGAGTTTAATTCGTTCCGTCACCTTGAGGCGTGGGAAACTATGAGACGCTCGAGTCGCGGTAAACTGGTGGGTCGTGTGCAGCCGGCCAATCCGCGCGATGACTCCTATCTCAACTGTTGCTCGTATCTCAAAGCAAAAATCGCTCGCTCAACGGCTCGTATCTCAAAAGTCTCGTATGTTAGGGCACTCGTATCTCGAGGTACCACTGTATTTGAGGAAGTACTGAGTTTTGGACGATTCACCTTAAATCTAAATGAACGTCTGTCAAAAATCAGTGTAAAAAGCCTAATGTGAAATTTATTTTGTTAATTACAAATACTTTTATTGATTTCAGAGAGGGAGAGCAAGGGAGAGAGAGAGAAAGAGAAACATCCATGAGGAGAGAGAATCATTGGCTGCCCCCTGCATGCCCCACCCTGGGGATGGAGCCTGCAACGGGGGGCCTGGGCCCTGACCGGGAATCGAACCCTGACCTCCTGGTTCATCGGTCCACGCTCAACTGCTGGCCTGGTGCATAAGGTTCAATTATTCCAACGATAAAACCTGCCCCTTTTGCTTAAGAGGGCAATATTTCTGGTCGAAAGACAGATTCTCAGTACTAGACCTGAGAGGACTGGATATGGAGGGCGAGCAATGCGTTGATTTAATAAAAACAGGGCCAGAGAGGGGAGAAAAAGAAAAGAAAAAAAGAAAACACAGTCAGGCTTCGAGGTGTGGTCATGGGAGCGGAGAACATCTGGGGGAGATGCCTCAGCTGGAAAGGTCAGTCGTGTGGTCGTGCGGTCGTGCGGTCGTGCGGTCGTGCGGTCGAGCGGTCTTCCCTGCAGCCGGAAGTCTGAGAGTGAGACCCGGGCGGGAGAAGCCGCCCATTGTCTCAGCGGCCACATGGAACCACGTCCCCAGGGCACCGCCAAATCAAAACCGAACAGGAGCGAGCGTCTCCGAGCTAATTTAATCGCCCGCCTCTTTAAGGCAGACAGCCACCTGGAAGCATCATAACCACCGCGACCACACATCAATTCTGGCGAGCAAACCAAGTTAGGGTTTAAGAACTAATAACGGACTCTCTTGGAAGGAGCTGTGAGTTTATGTACTTCTTTTTTAGGACGTTGCCAATAGCGACACATGTGGCAGGTATCCATTATTTTATCCCCGCCGATAACGGAATTATTGATTTCTTCTAAAAAAAAAAAAGAGCATAAATACCTATTTCTCAGGCTGATGGGAGTTATAGAGTAACGTCAAAAATATTACTGAGAACTTACCTTTTTTTTTCTCCCTGGAAAATGCTTTGGGTATTAAACTTCAAAGTGATGTAAGTAGAATGTCAAAAAAATAATGTGTGTGCTGGGTGTTTGCGCATTGTCTAGTAAAAATCGCTTGGTTATGGAGGCGGCTCTATATATGATCTGTGTAAGCAATCAGAAGTGAGTCTAAAGGGTTCCTGGAGTCTAGTCAGTACCTCAACAGTTAAGACGATTCCCAATTATATGTTTAAGGACAAAATATAATTGGACACGCTTTTCCCATGCAGTTAGTACAGACTCCCTCATGGAAGTACCTGTGTTGGTGACGTGGGGAAGAAGTGAGGTGTAGGCTATAACTCTAGACAGTAAGCTTCCGACGCCAGAGAATGAAATGTCTCGTGTGATGATACCACCTCAACTGGGTGGAAACAGGACAGTATTATTCAATGTCTACCAGGTTTCCTTCATTTCTCTCTAGAATTGGGGATATGTTCGGAGGAGACAATGGGTATAAAACACATTTTACAAAGTTCAATTTATTTAAAAGCGTCCAGAAAGAATCAATCCGTATTATTAACCAACTAATCCATGATCCACTAATTCCCAGGGATCTGGTAACATTTGCTCGGCTCTCCAACCAAACCCAATGTCTTTAAAGGAATTCTGATGTCAGGAATAAGGCGATTTAAAAAAATTAGAAAAATGACATTCTCCGCGGTGAAAGTACAATCACTGAAAATGTCGTCTTTCTATCAGGTGAACAGTTCAGTTGTTCAAGAGCCTGAATATCTTCTACCTAATCGTAGGGATCAGGGCTAATCCTTAGTCGATTCCCTCTTGACTAAAGGAGTAGGACATCTCCACACGGAAGTGCACATTGATTACGTTCAGGTTTGTTTTCCAGGAGGAAAGGTCAGATTTCCATGCTC
>PVJN01017253.1:0-2500 GCA_004026805.1 Lasiurus borealis | reverse complement strand
GCACTTCTTTTCCACAATGACCATCGACACTCATTTTTTCTCTTTGCCAAGGGGCTACACTTCTCTCCGGTTGTCGGGAGGGCACAAGGCCATAGGAAGCCTTGCCTGTCCGTTACCAGACGGTACAGTGGTGCCTTGAGATAGGAGTTTAGTTCGTTCCGTCACCTTGAGGCGTGGGAAACTATGAGACGCTCGAGTCACGGTAAACTGGTGGGTCGTGTGCAGCCAGCCGTTCTGCGCGATGACTCCCATCTCAACTGTTGCTCGTATTTCAAAGCAAAAATCGCTCGCTCGATGGCTTGTATCTCAAAAATTTCCTATGTTAGGGCACTCGTATCTCGAGGTACCACTGTATATCATTCTAACCTCCCCCGGCCACAGTGGCAGGTCTCACTCATTAAGCCGGGGAGGATCAAGGGGCTGGGGAGGCTGAATAATCTGCTCCAGGTCACCCTGTTCGTGATAAAACGCTCTTCATCAGCGGTGACCCATTCCCTCCGCCACCGGAGGAGCGACTCAGGGTGAGCTGCTTCATCTTCCTGGTTCTGTCGCCTCATTTACAAAATGAAGGGGTTGAATCTGAGCCCGGAAACCGACACTGAAATTATCTGGTGACCCATCTGACCCGGGCGTCTCTTCCAGGGTTTTTAATTGCGAGCCTGCGCGGGGCCGTTTTCCTTTCTGCTCACACCTTCTCGGTAACACAAAGGACGCATTTCCGTGGGGCCCTTTTCATCTGAGGGTTCCAAAACCTGCAGGCGGAAGTCGGAAGTCGCCATTGCAAGTTGGAGCTGTTGTAATTAAGTCGTTTTTCATAACGAGGAGAAAAGAAAGAAGGAAACAGACATTCCAGGCGGATCATCCGGACAGCTGCACCAGGAAGCTCCAAATTGCACCCCGCAGGGAGGGAAGGGTCCAACGAGAAAAGAGAGACACGTGCCCAGCACAGCTGGGGTGACACAGAAAAGGTATGTGCCTGTCAATCACATCTGGCGCCAGAGACGGTTGGCTAGAATGGGTGTGGTCACTGCAAGCATGGAAAGATCTGGAACACAGGATCCCCCAACAAAGAAGCTCAGCTCGTGTGCTTTCGGGACTCGGGGGCCTCTTGTGACTCAGGGCTGCTCTCGTGGCGCCCTGGCTTTCTTCGAGTGGCCCGTGGCCAGGCAGACCCTATGCACTGCGGACGGATGGGCGGCAGCACGGGGGATGCTGGCCTGGACTCAGCTGCAGCCTGGCGAGGAAACAGGGGCCCTGGCTCTGAGTTTAGCCCCCCCGAAACCCCGGCTGCACTTCTTCTGTGACTGGACTGAGGGGCCGGAGGCTTTGGAAACCCAGCGGTATAATTACATGGAAATAAAGATTTCCGCTGCACCTCCTCCTGCTGGGTGAATCTCAGGAGATTCCTTTGCTCAGGATATCGCAGGAACTCCGCCCTCAGCAGCCACCTGGGGAGATGAGGCACCTCCCCCCATGTGTTAACAAAGTCAGGGAGCTGTGGTGTAAAACCGTCATAAAATGATGGCCAGATGCTCCCAAAGTATAATAACTGCAACCTTTTTCTAGGCATCTAATAATAAAGTGTAATATGCTCATTAGACTGGGCATCCTTCTGTGCTTATGAATGACCTTCTAGAGAAAGCGGGGGCTGTGAGAGAATCCCGGGTCCCGGGTGCCAGAGGGAAGGCAGAAACCAAGGGAAGGAAGGCCTACTCTTGCATGAATTTTGTGCATCGGGCCTCTAGTTATATATAAATTAAAATTCTTACTCATTCCTTCAGTCCACTAAAGGAATCCATTCAGGAAGTACTAAATTCCTGAACTGATGACAATCATGGAGCGTGTAATATCTATTGAAGTGGTTCTAAACCCTTTGATTTCCGATCACTTTGTCTCCCCAACATTGCTGTGAGGTGTGGAGTATTATGAATCCCACTAAAGGCCCAGTGCACGAATTTGTGCACCAGTGGGGTCCCTCGGTCTGGCCTGCAGGATCAGGCCAAAACCAGCTCTCTGACACCCCCTGAAGGGTCCTGGATTGTGAGAGGGCACAGGACAGATCCCCCACCAGTGCACGGTTGGAGCTGGAGAAGGACACAGGAGGTTGACCAGCTGGGGAGGAACTCTGGGAGGGTTCTAGAGCATGTCCGGCCCATCTCGCTCAGTCCTAACGGACGGGACCCCAGCAGCAAGCTAACCTACCAGTTGGAGCATCTGGTGGCCCCTAGTGGTCAGTGCACATTATCATGAGCAGTTGGGTGAACTTAGCGTGTCATTTGCATACTATGCTTTCATTGGTTGACAGCCAACTGGATGACCAGGCACTTAGTATATTAGGCTTTTATTATATAAGATTTTACAGAAAAAAAAAAAAAGGTTAAGAGAGAGTTTTAGAAAATTGTCTGAAGCCCTACAGAATAAGTGGCAGAGTCAGGATTTAGACTCAAACTCTAATTTCAAAGCCAGCACATGTACGTACAGCACTATATTACTCAGTGCG
>PVJN01017252.1:0-40888 GCA_004026805.1 Lasiurus borealis | reverse complement strand
GTGAAATTTTAACCAGGTAAAGAGAAAGAATAGGGAGAATCTAAAGTTGGAAAAGGGAAAGAGAAACAAGACAACAAAATGGGGAAAGTTAGGAGGAAAGTGTTGGCATAAAGGTAGAGTTGAGTTGGAGTAAAATTATGCTAAAGGAAAGATGAAAATAGAATGTAGAACTCTAATCCGAAATAAAATAAATAGAAAACAAAATGATACTTGTTTTTTTCCAAAAAGGTAAAGTACTAATAGTAATTAATAATACTAGTTTAAAACAAAAATGTAATAATTAAAAAGGTAAAATCAATTGAGGTGGAAAGAAAAAAAATAGTCTTTTAATTAAAATATGTGAAAATGAAAAATTAAAAAAAAAAGAAATGAAAAAAGAAAAAAGGAAAAAGAAAAAAAGAAAAAAAATTAGAATCGTCCTTCACTTCCACTATTATTCTGCTTGGCACTCCTGTTTCCCAGTAGGGAAGGTATTGCAGACCCTGTGTTCCCCTCTTGGTCTTTTTTTTTTTTTTTTTAAATATTTATTTTATTAATTTTTTACAGAGAGGAAGGGAGAGAGATAGAAAGTCAGAAACATCGATGAGAGAGACATTGGTCAGCCGCCTCCTGCACGCCCCCGACTGGGGATGTGCCCGCCCACGACCAAGGTACATGCCCTGGACCGGAATCGAACCCGGGACCTTTCAGTCCGCAAGCCGACGCTCTTTCACTGAGCCAAACCGGTCTTGGCCCCTCTTGGTCTTTTAATCTTTTTATTCTTTTGTGGTTATGCGAGAGTCAATTTGTGTGTCATCCTCTGGGTGGCAGTGTTTCAGAATTGATCTCTGAGACAAAGCACAGGACCTCTCTAGGCTGTGCACAGATCCTGCTACTCTGTGGTTCTCAAAGCCAGTTTGTGGGGGTTTTGCAGCCAGGACACTGTAATAACTCCCAGGCTGTCCCTCTGCCCCAGAAGAAAAAAGGAGTCGTTTTCCAGAGCTCTCCTCTGTCAACAGCTCAGAGGGTTTGTCTCCACACGTAGGGATCACGCCCTGACAACCTCTGTGGACCTCTCCAGAGGCAGCTTTCCCGAAGCCCTGCTCCCACAGTGTGCACCTCTCTGTTGTGCGGGGGTAGGAGACCTCACCCTGACCCAGGCAAAGTCCGACCCTTCCTCGCACTGTGTGGATCTCTGAATCTGCTGCCCGCACGTCCTCGCTGCCTGGAAAGCCGTGCTCTGGGTCCCCGGCTGCTCGGTGGGTGCCTCCGTCAGCCGCAGCTTTCAGACCTCCCTCTTATCCCAGGCGCAATCTGACCTTTCTGTGTGCTCTGTGGATCTCTGATTCTGCGGCGTGTCTGTGCCGATTGCAGAGCGGAGTTCTGGGTCCCCGGATCCCCGGCTTTTCGATGGCTGCCCAGCGCCAGCTTCAGACCGCTGCAGACATCCACCTCCCTCTTGAAGATGGCATGGTCTCCTGTTCATGCTGGCGGCTCCGGCGGACAAAAACCCCATGGCAGTGGGGCTGCCTGGCCGGGAGAGCCCCGTCCAGCAGTCCCCCGCCTTCTCCTGGAGGATAACTGACTCTTAACTTGCCAACAAACACTCCCAGTGTGACTCCCAGCCGCTCTCTCTCTTTCTGCCCAGCGACAAAGCTCCAGACGCATCTGTCTACTCCGCCGCCATTTTCTCTCCCCCGGCTCAGTGGTCTTGAGTCTCTCTCCAGACCAGATTCCCAATCCCACCATACTGCAGATATCCTCTGTCCTTCCTGGCTGTGAATTGTCTTGCCAGCTGTGCCCACTTTACCATTTCTGGATGGATGTTATTAGATTTAGATGCTCCTTTTATTTGCTCCAGGATAAAGCTTGGGACATATTTGCCCATTTGGCCTCCAATCATTGGTTTTTGAAATCTGGTTGTCTGCTGCAGCTTTTAGTGTGAATTCTTGTGGTCCTATTCCTGATGGCCACAAGGAATTAATGAAAATAGTATGACTTTGGATTATGGATTCTTCTATTATTTACTCAAGGGACTTGTGTTTTTAATTGCTAAGTGAAACAATTATATATTTTTCTACAAAACATGGGATCTTGCACATAGGTGATAAATAAATACTCACTATGATTAAAACAGGTAAGCAAACAGGTAAATGGAAACAAAATAATTTTCTTTTCTTTTTGACATCTCTTTTTTTTCAGATTCTCTTTAAGTGAGCAAGGACATCTATTTTTAAAAAGGGAGAAAAGAGGCAAAAACTTAGAAAAAGTACGTGATTTGTTCTAAAAACCAAGAAGGAAGGTAGCAGCTACTACAGGGGCTAACCTGGCTTTATTGATTCAACAACCAAAGCAATTTGGATAGACTTGAGTTGGAAAAGGATCAATGATAGCACTGGCTTTGTTGCCACTGTGTGTTTTTTCATGCATGGCCATAACACTTGTTCTTGACATTTCAAGTGGGAAGATGGAAAGCTGGGGTTTTCTCCCACCACTCTTGGCTCCCTATAATGCCAGGGCTGACCCGTAGATCCCAAGTGATGAATGAATGATTACTCTGACACACATTTCTGTGAAAGAGAGGGCTAAGGGAATGCCTGCCTAAAGGAACCAGACAGGCTCATTCACCTGCCTCCTTAGGCTTCTACTATAGCAACAACTTGAACTAAAATTAACCTCTAAGTATCCTTAAGAATACACATGCATTTGAATGTCCTTTAAACAAGGATGTTTTGAAGTCTAAACATAAAGATTCCAGTAAAACACCTGGGGGCTCAGACTTGTTTGAAAATGTCAAGGCATTTGGCAAGAATCCCCTAGAGGCCTCTGACCTTTTGCTTCTTACAGACTTTCCAACCAAGTCCTGTGCTTTCTCACACTGTAATACCTTTTTCATCTCATCAGACCCACCTGCCGCCATCTGGACCTTGTTGACTTTGGTCTTGAGCAGGGCAGCAGGAAGTAGGTAACTAGAGGGATGTGCATGATGCCATTCTGGAAAAAAGCAAACCTGATTTCACCCCAAGAGTAAAGGGGTTAGAGCTTGGGCTTAAATGACAACTGGCCTGCACTCAGGTCCCAGTTCCGCTACTAACTGTGTCAATTTTTTTTACAGGTTACTCAACCTTTTGTACCCCATTCATTAACTGGGGTCACTAAAATTTATTTCAAGAATTGCTGTGAGGATTACATGGGCAATGAATGCAAGCTCCTAGTAGGTTCTTGCGACACAGTATGGCCTCAAGAAATGTTCACTCAAAAAGCCTAAGCCTGTCCGTGCTGTCTGCTGTTCTCCCCTCTGCTCAGCACCTTTTTGGCTGCCGTGCTGAAATAAGGACTTTGGGAGTCAGATTGAGGCTGGAAGAGGTCTTTGGGACCTGTCTGCCTCCACCTGACTCAGAACCTTTCCGCTGCAGTACCAGTGGAGGCTCCTTACCCCAGGCTTGTCTGAGAAGAGAGCTGCCACTTCATGAAGCCCTTTTTGTTCTCCCTTCTAGAAGGCTTTTTTTCATATTGAGCTCAAAAATGCCTCTTTTCTAATTCCTATGCATAATTTTGAGTTCTCCCTCTTTTCATTTCACTCCCTCTTCCACATGACAGCCTTCCGAATTTTTGAACCAGTGCTTTCCCCTTTCTTATTAATTTCCCACTTAAGCCAGTTTAATGCAGCACTAGATTCATGTTTGATGCATTTACTTTCATCTTCCTGGCACCTCTCCAAGGAACCGACCTCCTGATTCTCAGTGGTTCAGATGAAGCCAACACTGACCCCACTGCTCAGGCTCAGAGGTGGGAGTGTGACCCAGAGCTCTGTGTTGTCCTGGCTACAATGCTGGTTAGAGGTAAGGATGCCTCACCTGCACCTTTCAGGTGTTTCCCCAAACTTTTGCTGGAACTCTGGGAAAAGAGTCATGTTTCTTTTGGAGGGTTCACTGTCTCTATGGCTGATAACTCTGTGGCCACCTCTGCCAACACAAAAGGAGTTTTTGCCTAAGAATAGATCTAAAAACAGAGATGGAATCTCCAGTTAGAGAGAAATAGAAATAGACAACTTCCTGTGATAGAGTTTGAACTGAGGATCAAAGTGTACCAAAAACCATCAGAGATAGAGATAGAGATAAAGATGATAGAAATAGGGAGATGGAGATAGAGATGATAGAGATAGAGAGGTGGAGATAGAAATAGAGATGCAGATAGAGATAGAGATAGATAGATAGATAGAGACATTGATTTGCTGTTCTACTGATTAATGCATTCATTGGTTGCTTCTTATCAACTTAGCTACCTGGCCAGGGCAATACATCAAGTCTTAAACATCCCAGTTATATGGACTTAAATACATGTCCCTTTTTCCTTTTTAAGCTAGTTTGAGTTAGTTTCTGTCACCTGCAACCAAAAGTACCCTGACTTATCTAGATAGGAAGTTCCCCCAACAGGACTCATAGGCTTGATGCTAGAGTTCTCTCCACACCCGGGCTATCCTCAGGTGGACACTGACACACTGTCATTGGCACACAGGAGAGCTTTTCATTCTTAGCACTCCTAGAACACAGAGACAAGGGCACTTGGCAAAATCGCCTTTAATCTTTCCTCCAGACTAAGTGGCTCTGGGTATATTTTAGCCAAATATGAAATACTAAGCAGAAGCAACCCAGAAATTCCTTGTTTGTTGACCAAGCCAGAATCCAAGAGACAGTGCCATCTCAGGGCTAGACTTCCAGGCACCAAAACTGTAGCAGAAGGCAAGAGAACTCCACTCAGGAAGGGAGGACCAGGAGTATATCTCCTCCCTGAAACCCCAACCACAGGTTTTTGGGCTGAACTGAAACTTTCAGGATATGCTCAGAGGAGGCACCTGGTTTTCTTAATTTTTATTTTTTAAAAGCATGGATGAAATGTATAATGAAGCTTCTACAAGAATTGAAGACACAAAGACTCACCATACTAGTCTGCTTGGGTGGCTATAACAGAGCACCACAGGTGAGGCCTTAAACAACAGATTTTTATTCCTCATTGTTCTAGGGGCCAAAGTCCTAGATCAAGGTGTTAGCAGGGATGATTTTTCCTGAGGCCATTCCCCTTGGCTTGTGTAGATAGTCTCTTCTCACTGCACCTTTCATGTGGACTTACTTCTGTGCATGTCTGTGTCCTCACCTCTTCCTATAGGAGAACAGTCATATTGGAGGATGACCCCGCCCTGGCCTCGTTTGACCTTGGTTACCTTTGTGAAGACCCTGTCACTAAATACAGTCACAGAATAAGGTACAGGGGTGAGGACTTAAACATACTGATTTTGGGAGGACATAATTAAGCCCCCAACACTCACCAACAGTAAATTTCTAGATGCTCCAAACAACAATCGATTATGTTTAGGAAACTGAAACCTTGAGAGCCCCAATTTATGTTAGGAATGAGATGAAGAGGCTCCCTTTATTGATCATGAAGGCCACTAATGCTTCATAGAAACAGATCAAAAGAAAAGAAGAAAGCAGAGGTCCTGTGCAGAAGCAGCTGAAGGAGGGAGACAAAGAGAGAGAGAGCGAGAGAAGGAGCCAGTTGTCCTGACAGAGTCAGCTCACCCTGGCTGAGAACCCACAGAAGCCCGGTCACATCTTGTGCTCCTGTCCCTGCTCCCGCAGGGCTGGGAAAGCCATGCCCCTTCCGGAAGCTTGTTAAGCAAGGTCATTTCTAAGCACATTTGTGTTAGAAAAATACCAAGGTGGAAGAATAAGGAAAAAAAAGGCAGAGATCTGGTCTTTGATCTTTTGCAACAACTTGCCAATTTAACAAGTTACCAGATTTTTAAAAATAATGATTAAATACTATACAATACCAGTGTACATTACATATAACACAATAGATTGTTTTTACTTGAAAAATTATAATTGAAAGTAGTAGTGGTGTGAAGGGGAACTGAAACCCCATTGTCAGTGTCAGAAGATGCCATTTAAAGTAACCTCATATTGGGTCTTATTTTCTATATCAACTAACAGCCACTATTTTGTTGGTTAAAGATGTTCTGACTCTCATGTTAAAAAAACATAGCCCAGTGGAGCAAGAGGAAAAGAAAGAATGGAACTTTTCTGGGTCTGAGCTGGTCTTGTCCATCTCTTTTCATTTCCTCATCAACACCCAGCAGACCTGTTTTGTCCTTTCTGCAACCAGAGTTCATGTCTGCCAGGAGAGCTGTGTACTTTCTGTACCTCTGCTTGGGATCCTTCCCTCATGGCTTCTGGTGCTTAACTCCTTTTCATCATTCAGGCCTCAACTTCAATGTATACCTCCTTGGAGCACTCTCCCAATCCCACTCCAATCCTAACCACCACCATTCTGGTGTCTCTCCAGGTGCAGCACAGCCCAGCCCTGTTAGCCCACCTGGGAGCCTCATGTGGGGCTTGCTGAACCCAGAGCCCTTACAGTGCAGCCCAGCAGTGGATGACTCAATAAGCTGTGGGTGAGCTCATGAACATCAAAACTTGAGAATTACTGCCATACCCCTTTCTTGAAGTCTTTCTTCACAGCTCCTAGCACTCAAAAATTAGTCCTATTTATTTGTTCATTTCTTGTCTCTCTGAAAACTTCTCTTGCCTCTATTATTACTGTAGACCCTGAATAGTGCCTGGCTCAATAAATATTGTTTGGATAAATGAATGAATGATTAGATGGAGAGACAATATGAAGAGAGACTTTGGAGTTGGACACTCTGAGTGAACCCTAACTGCCACTTGCCATTTATGTGATCAAATTATTCTTTCCCCTAAGACTATTTCTTCCTCTGTGAAAGAGAGGTAGAAATAAGACCTATCTTAAGATTACTGGAAGATAAAAAGAGGTAACCTAAGTTAAATGCTTCTGGGGCTTAATAAATCTCCATTATTATTATCAGCTAATCCCCTCCTTTATTAAGATAAACAGTGCAAAGGAGGTCCCCAGGGGTAGAGGAAGAAGGCGAATGGATGGGCAAAAGGAAGACATTTGTAGGCATTGGACTAAAATGACCATGTTTATGAGAGTTCCAGACAGCAAGTGACACAAAGCAGGATATTTGCTAAATGAAGCTTAATGAACATGGAGAGAGAACCAGCGCTCAGATACCTCTGGTAGGCTCAGGAGTAGAGTTATAACCTGTGTCTCCAGGGGGAGGGAGTGGGAAGCTCTGATCTTGCACTCACCAGAACCATGCCTGTGTCCCATGTGAATTTCTATTCTGGATAAGCACAAAGTTGAGGGATTTAGCTTACTTGCTATTTAGAGCAGCAAAGAGACTTGCCCTGCACCCTACCCACTGGTGTTTCTTGCCAGGGCTGACCTGCAGGTCTTGAGCAACAGATGAATGATTACTCTGACACAGGTTCGAGTGAAAGAGAAGGCTAAGGGACTACCTGGCTAAAGGAACCAGTTAGCCCTATTCACCTGCCTTTTCAGGCTTTTATTGTAACAGTAGTTTGAGATAAAGTTTGCCTTTTAGATGCAATCAGTAGAGTAAGTAATCTTGGGAGGACACCTGTGTTTGCAGTGTCCTTTAAGCAAGGATACCCAAAGATTAAGCATAAGGATTCCAGTAAACACCTGAGGGTCTGCAGGTGCACAGACTTGTTTGGAAAGGTCAGGGAACAATTAGAGGCACCACCTTCAACACTTCCCTAAGTCAGAATTCTGATAAACAAGGGAGGCCCACCTTCATCCCACTCCTTTTTTTGGAATTTTACAAACTTTCCAACCAAGTCCCCTGTGCTCCCCCACAGTTTCTCATCCAAGAAGAGACATTTTTAGCTCAGGGCTGGGTTTGCTTAAGGATGCCTTTAAAACTGCTATTCTCCATGGCAACCAGAGTAACAACTGAGTGGAGAGCTTTGACCCAATCCCCACATTGCTCCCGGCCTTCAAGTTTGTTTCAGGTACTGATGACAAGGCACTGAGCATAAACCACACTCACTGTTCCTTCTGAGCCCCAAGACTGGAAGCATATGTTTTTAGCAAATGCTGTGGGAATGTGATCTAGTCAGCCACACTCTCAGAGCATGAAAATGTAGTGACTACTTACACTATTAAAGATTTCTTTCTTTTTTTCCTGAAAGGATTCAGAGCACTATGCCTTTAAATAGTTAAGTTTCCCTGGCCTATGCATTTTACAAAAACTCAACTTACTCAGAATTACTGGAAATATGGTGCCTACAAAGGGAAACCAGCCAGTGGAAGTCCCAGGATTGGTGAGAGGGGGTGGGTCAAAGGCGTGTCCCCATGGCAACAAAAGAGGAGGCTCCCTTTCACCCTCTTAGCTCCTCTCCAAGCCAAGCTCTTTTTGGGGTTGCAAAAGGGGGCAGAAATAGAATGTTGGGGAACCATCTAGATTTGTAAGAAATATTAATCAGACTGTTAATCATGATTGTTTTATTCTGAATAAGAAGGCACATTCCACCCTGGCTGGAACTCACCTGGAGACGCAGCCATTTCTCCCCGTTTGGATCTGCCTATCGTCATAGTAAGATTAGCGAAGATTTGTTACAGAAACCAGAATTGCCAGCCCTTTGAGTGTCCCCAGCCCTTTTTGCACACCTGCCTTGCAAACCTCTAGCTTACTCATCTGTTAATTCTGGTACTTCCTTTGGCTATTTCCCCTGTAACCCCAACCCTTACATATCACTAAGCCCTTTGAGGACCCTTAGTCATTTTCATATCTATAAACTGTCCTTTGCCATATAAACAGCTGGCTTATGGGGGGGGCAGAGAGATTTTTGTGGATAACCTGCTGCTCTCCCACACTGCCAGCAATATTGGAATAAATGTTCATATATGATTTAACCCTGCCTCTGCTTAATTGGCTTTAGTAGTGACAGGCAGCACAAGGCTCTTGTTTGTCTGGTTACAGTTAAGGGTTTGATGATGAGATTAGACAGAACCAGACCTCTGAATCCGATGTGGTTTCTTTAGGGAGAGCTCAACTAACAGAATAAACTCTTCCTTTGACCATCTTTGAAGTTTTTCTGGTTGCCAGCTGAACTCTGTGTATTAATAGCTGGTTTAACATTGGGGTGCAGGCTGTTCCAGAGTGCAGGCAGCTGCCTGTCCCAGAGAAGAGGCCAGGGATAACCCTTGCAGTTTACCAGGCCAGAGATGGACCTTTCTGCCATAGCAGTTGAATCTGAGGCAGTGCCTTTACTTTTGCTTAGCCCCTCCTACCGTCCCACCCCATAAGCACTCCCTCCCTTTCCCACACTGGAGGCTGGACCTGCCCAGCCCAGACAGGGCTATTATGTTAACCAGGGCATTCTTGGCTTGCTGCTAATGGCCTGTTGACCCCCTCCCCCCCCAGAACAATGTTTCAGACTGGGAAATTGTGTTGACTCCTAAGCATGAAAATAAAGCATTAAAAGGGAAATAAATATTTAAGAGTCTGAGAAATGTGATATGATATCAATGAGTCAACTGCTGCTCAGCTCAAACTCTGCATGATTACATAAACATGCAATTGTTTGAATCATAAGAAAACATTGATAAGAAAATTGGAATTATAAAAATTATACAGCAAAAATTTGCATGCTCTGTGGGATATGAAAATGTAATGTGTTTCCTATGAAATGGGACAGAACTGAACACTGAGGTCCTAGACTTGGGCCTAACTCCTCTACTTAAATTCACTGTCTTAGGCAATCAATAAAACTCATGGAACAATGTTTGCAAAAGAAGTTTAAATAAGATCAAGGTCATTTTAGGTAATTGGTAGATGTAAAAGTGAGAATGGAATGCTGTTTTATTTTTATTTGTGAAAAATCGAAGGCAAATACGTTGAAGTGAAAGGAAAGATTTTCTCATGTGACCATCCCCTCACTACCTTTTGTTTGCTTATTTGTGATGGGAAGACTGGTGTAGGCAAGAGCCCCTCTCACAAACCTCAGGGAAGGCAAGTTGGGTCTGGGTTTTCTGTGAAATACTGGGGAAATTTTTGTATTTCAGACATCTGTTGAACGTAATATTTACTATATTCCTAGAACAGAAGAAGAGCAAAGTTTAAAGGCCTGAGGGTGGAACCCCAATGGTGGAGCTCCTAACCCAGTGGTCGGCAAACTCATTAGTCAACAGAGCTAAATATCAACAGTACAACGATCGAAATTTCCTTTGATAGCCAATTTTTAAAAATTTAAACTATATAGATAGGTACATTGTTATTAACTTAATTAGGGTACTCCTTCAATCACACTGTATGTGTTGCACCTGCACATGGTATTTTGTGGAAGAGCCACACTCAAGGAGCCAAAAAGCCTTTATGTGACTTGCAAGCTGTGGTTTTCTGACCACTGTCTTAATCCATTTGCCTGACAGTCAGAGATGTGCATCCAAAAGGCAAACCCAAATAAGACCACACACAAGTCCACCCACATTCTCCTCAAGAAATATCCTTTCTGTATGGCTAGTGCCCTCTTTCTTTTAAAATAATTTGTGAGGAAGAACCATGACAGCATAGGTAAACATCTGTACTTACCGCCGCCCACAACGACATCAAAATTACAACTAAAGGAGAGAACAACCGTTATTCAGAACCACCTAGAATCTGTCTGAATGGAAGTTCTACAACTAGAGAAGTAAAGAAGGAAACACATTAAGACTGGTAGGAGGGGTGGAGGCACAAAACAGGCCATTCCGAAACCCATGTTTTATTTTATTTTATTTTTTATTTTTTTTAATCAGGAGGGCTATCTCCATTGTGGAGGCCTCCCATGAGGAGCAAGGGGTCCCAGCCTCACCACAGACCTCCAGCTCAGGTTTCCAGAGCTTGGAAGAGAAGTCTCCATAACATTAGGCTGTAAAAACAAGTGGGGATTGTGGCTGAGGGACACAGAGACTACTGGAGACCCAGGTGTTCCTCTTAAAGGGCTGGCACACTATCTTACCTGGACTCACAGCACTGGGTGGCTTTGGGGGACCCAGATACATAAAGGGAGAAACTGGATTGTCTGGCATCTGGGCAGGAATTCAGGAGTGGCTTTCTCCAAGATGGGGGAGTTTGTAGGGGTCATTGTTCCTGTGCTGGGACTGCCCTGTTGCAAGGCTGATTGGCAGCTATTTCTGAGTCTCCATCAGCATGGAACACACTGTTTGTTCCACCCTGGTGATTTCCTGAGATCCCACACCATCCAATTTGCAGCCGCATCCAACCTGTTTGCAGCAACTTTTTCATATATATGGTCTGTCCTTTCTCATGCCTCAGACTTTATTAAAATGTCTCAAACAAGCTGCAGCTGGTGTAAGAGTGTCCCAAACCAATCAATAAAAGGCCCAAGACCCAGCACTATTACCAGCCTGGCTTGTCTGGGCACCTCCAAGCGCAATACAAATAGCTCCTGCCAGGTGGCCCCAAGCAGTGGTTGACTTTGCACCTTCCTGGAGGCCCTAGAGCCAGTGAATACATTGGACAGCTTCAGACCATAGCAGATTACAACTCTACACATACACAAGTGACATACTCAAGGGGCAGACTCAGTGAGCACTAAAGCCCCACTGACACAAGTCCTGCTTCATAGGGGTGTCTCCTGCACAGCAGCTCTTCCACTATAGTCACAGCTGGTCCTCACAACCAATTGGCCTAGAGGTCAAGTCCTCCCAGAGATGACAATAGCAATGAAGATTCAACAACAAGACTGTGCACACAGTCCACACAGGGGCACACCTAGAGTGCCCAGCTCAAGTGATTGGGTAGGATGAACAATTAGGCCCTACAGGATACCTACTACACAAGGATGATCCATTAGGCTCTACAGGACACGTACTACTCTATCAGTTCTAGGAGACATAGCAGTTCTACCTAATATATAGAAACAAACACAGGGGAGCAGCTAAAATGAGGCAACAAAGAAACATCTCACAAATGAAAGTAATGGAAGCAAGCTAACTACATACTGGGTACTGAGTTCAAAACCATGAGGTTACTCAAGGATCTTGATGAGCTTCAAGAGACTTAGTGAGACTTTCAAGGATCTTAGTGAGAATGCCAAAGACATGAAAAAGGATCAGTCAGAAATTAAACAATCACTGACTGAAATAAAGAATCATTTACAGGGATTCAACAGTAGAGTAGAGAATTCTGAGAATCAAATCAATGATTTGAAATATGAGGAAGCAAAACACATCCAGTCAGAAGAGCAAAAAGAAAAAAAGTATTAAAAAATATGAAGATAGTGTAAGGAACCTCTGGGACAATTCAAGCATACCAACATTTGCATTATGGGGGTGTCAGAAGAGAGAGAGAAAGCAAGATATTGAAAACCTATTTGAAGAAATAATGACAGAAAAATTTCTATACCTGGTGAAAAAAAATAAACTTACAAGTCCAGGAAACACAGAGAGGCCCTAACAAGAGGCCCTTACCAAGATACATCAATTAAAATTCCAAGGGCAAAACACAAAGAAAGAATCTTAAAAGCAGCAAGAGAAAAGCAGTTAGTTAACTATAAGTGAGAACCCATATGATTTCAGGTCAGCTGATTTCTCAACTGGAACTTTGCAGGCCAGAAGAGAGTGAGAAGAAATATTCAAAGTGATGAATAGTAAGGACCTCCAACTAATCAGCAAAGATCTTATTTAGAATTGAAGGTCAGATAAAGAGCTTAATCATTTACCCAAAGATTAAGTATAAGGACTTGCACCTTGTCAGTCTCAAACAGGAGAGGCTTGCATTGCCACAGTGGCACTCGCCAGTCATGAGCCTGGGATGTGGCGTCCATTGGTCAGCTGAGCAGTGCTATCTCTGTGGGAGTGTACTGCCCACCAGGGGAAGCTCCTGCATTGAGTGTATTTTCCCTGGTGGTTAGTGAGTATCATAGCTACTGGTTGAGCAGTTGAGTGGTGGACTGGTTACTTAGGCTTTTATATAGATTTATTTATTTATTTATTTATTTATTTATTTATTTATTTATTTATCTATTTAATTTTATTTTTTAATTTTATTGGGGTGACATTACTCAACATGAAGATATAAGTTTCATGTGTGGATTTCTAATTTACAAAATCTGTATATAGAACCATGTTCCCACAACCCAAAGTCAAATCTGTCACCTCATATTAGGACCCCTTTCTTTCTTTCCCTCTGACAACTGCCACATGCCTTGCTCTGGTGGCTTTCGTTTAAAGACTGGCTTCTAGAGACACCCTGCACACTGGAGACTCCAGGCCTCTGTGCACTGTCACTTTCTACCTGTCACCCTCCACATCACCCTCAGCTATGCATGTCTTGTTCATCCCTTCATGTCTAGCTAAGACCCGTACCTTTCAGAAGCCTTCTCTGGGAAGGACCTCAGACTTAGGTCCTCTCTTTCTTCCATCTTTCATGGCTCTTAAGATTGACACCACCTGTTTTAGGGTTTACATTCTTCTTTGCATCCAGTTTGTCATTGCCTGTGGCCTCATGTATGACAGATTCTGGAGAAGACATACAGACAAGCAGGTCAAAGTTCCTGCCCTTGACGACATGCAGGATGTATTAGGAGTTAGGAGAGGTCCATGGAGGAGGAAGGCAGACACTGACCCTGAGCTGGTGGCCCCAGAAGGCTGCATGGAGAAAACAGATGAATAGATGAATAGATCTCTCCCTATGGCTGCGTTTCTATCCACCAAAAGGCAAATTCAAAGCCACAGAGAGATGAAAGAGTTCAGACTTGTTGGGGAGCAGAGAACGATGGCTGTGGCCCATGTTTTAGCTGTTAAGAGCACATCTACTGGCTGCAGTCCTAACCTCTCTGGGCCTGTTCCTTCCTGGACAGTGTAGAAAATAGCAGTGCATACCTCCCGAGGTTGCTGTGAGAATGAATAGAGGTAAAGTATATCAAGTGGTACCTGGCAGTGACTACCACATGAGGAAATGCCACTGACAAGGGGCCGATTTCGGGTGGAGCCTGTGTAAAATGGTGGGGGCCAGCTTGGGCTTCTCCTGTGGGCAAATGCTCATGAGGCATGTTTTATCATAGTTAAAACTGAAGAGAACTGTCTTAGACCTTGTTCTATGGTGCCTAGAACAGTTCCTGATACTCACTAGATGCTTGTTGAGTGAATGAATGAATGAGTGGATGAATACTAGGCTAGAGTCTTGCTTCTGTATGCACTGCATGCTACTCAGTTGTCAACTGAAACTTTCCTTATGTGTTTAATAACTTAATTCTTCCACACTCTGAAGTCTATGAACTCACTCCTCTCTCACTGTGATCTTCGCTCTTTCAGCCTGCTCTTCTCCTAGGCCCTAGGGCAGTGGTTGGCAAACTCATTAGTCAACAGGGCCAAATAGCAACAGTAAAACAATTGAAATTTCTTTTGAGAGCTAATTTTTTTAAACTTTAAATTCTTCTAATGCTACTTCTTCAAAATAAACTCAACCAGGCCATAGTATTTGTGGAAGAGCCACACTCAAAGGGCCAAAGAGCTGCATGTGGCTCTCGAGCTACAGTTTGCTGACCACTGCCCTAGGGAATTAGACTACCTGAGCTTATGTCTGTCTGAATGTTTTCTTTAGAGTCTACCATTTCAAGTATGAATTCCCATCCCTCCTCCACCCTGGGCCACTCCACATTTCTCTGACTCCTCTAACTCTCAGACTCCTCCTCATGCAGCAGAAGTCTCTAGAATTAGGGTGTACTTAATGTAATGCTGTGTATATTATACTGGGTTCTCAATGCTGTCTGGCAATCATTGATTCTTTTAATCCTCTAAAAATGAAACAATACAGACACCTACAAAAAATAGGTAGCCTGAAAGTGGTCACCACCTGGCTCAAAACAAGAATGTTCCAGCATCCCTAACATCCTCCTTATACCCTCTCCTCAGTACTATTGCTTTGTCTTTTGCTAAAGTGACACTCTCCTGAGGTTTAGTTAATTATGTCTTACCATAGAGATGCTATAGTTTAGTTTTGCCCAATTTCTTAACTTCATGCAGATAGAACTACACAATATATATTGTGTGTACATTTGTCTGTTTTTCTTAGTTATTGTGTTCATGAATTCATCCATGTCATCATACAAATCTGGCATGCATTCATTCTCAATGCAACATATTACTCCATTATATAAATATAACACACTTTCTTATTTTTATTGAGGTTTAATTGACTTATTGACATACACCATTATATTAGTTTCAGGTGTAAAACATAATAATTCAACATGTATATACATCATGAAATAACTACCTCAATAATAGACATTTGTCAGCATATATATTTACAAATTTTTCTTTTTGTGTGTGATGAAGAATTTAATGATTGACTCTTAGCAACTTTCAAATATGCAACACAGTATTTTTAACTATAGGCACCATGTTGTACATTATACCCTTATGACTTATATTTTATAACTGGGAAGATTTACCTTTTGATTCCCTTCACCTCTTTTGCACTCTCTACCCTGGATATAATCCTTTACTAGGGGACCAGTGCATAAATTCATGAACCTTGATAGGAAGTGTGGGCCACGAGGCTATGGGGGCACAGAGAAGTTGGTCTCGGCCCATCTTTCCCACTCCCACTTGGGCTCTCCTGCTGCAGCGCCTGGTCCCCTCCCACATGCTGATGGCAATGGCCGTGCCCTCACCCACTGATGGGATGGAGTGATTGGGGCTGGCACCAGCAGTGGGTGCAAGTGGGGCCTGTGCTGGCAGTGGGTGCAAGCAGTGGCTGCCACTTCAGTTGCCCCTCAGGAACAGAGGGAGATGGAGAAGCCCTGAAGGGTGATCAGGGTCGGCAGCCACTGCTTGCACCTGCTGATGGCGCAGTAATTGGGGCTGGTGCTGGGTGCTGGCAGCAGGTGTGAGTGCAGGGTGGGACTGCAGCACATGGGAGCAAAAGATTTTCAGTAACCACCAGAGGCTTGCCTTGATGACAGTGACCAGTGCCCCACCTTGGTCTGGCACCCCTTCTCACCTGTTCCACTGTCCCACTGCAGTCGATACCTGCCATGTTCTATGCTTTGCTGCCTGCTGCCAATGCCCATGTTCTGCTTGTGACCCCTGGTAGTCAGCACACATCATAGCAACTGGTTGTTCAGTTATTCTACTGTTCGGTCTATTTGTGTAGTAGGGTTTTATATATATAGATGCCAGAGCTGGGGAACATCTGGCCTGTGGGCCATATGAGGCCTGAGAAATCATGTGGTCTGGCCCTATTAAGGCAGTGGGAAGGAGTTAATTAATTGTTTGACCAAATAGAGCAGGCTAATTTTTTAAGCTGATAATTTTGTGTGGCTCATGAATGATGTTATAAATATCCCAATGGCCCTTGGCAGAAAAAGCCCCTCCCTCTCCACCTGCTTTATGTGATGGTTAAATCTCAGGCTGCTTCCAATCTGGGGTTATTTTGAGCAATGCTGCTTTGGACATTTCTGTGTGTTTCTGTTGGTGCTTATGTGCAGATATTTTTGTGGAGGATTCCACCTAGGAGTGAATTCTGAGTCATAGAATATGAGAGTCAGGACCAATGTGATTCCAGTTCTGTTACTGAAATCCACACCCACCCATCCTGCAGTGTGTAAGGTTCCCATGTGCCGCCTTGTTTGCATGTGACATTTGTCAGGGAAATGGGATCTCCTTGTGGTTTCAATGCTCATTGCTTGGTTGGGGAACCAGATATAGCCCTTTCCTATGCTCCTGGGCCATTTGATACACTCTTTGTTCAGTACTTGTTCTTTCTTATCTTTGGCCCATTTATTTGTTGAGTGATCTATCTTTTGTTGTTGGATTTATAGGAGTCCTTTTGGGTATGGCCAATTGATTAACACATTTGATGAACAGAAATTCTTAATTTTAATAAAGTACTGTTTATCAAGCTTTTTCTTTGGTCTGTGCTTCTTATAGTACGTGTAAAAAATGTACCCCTACCCTGAAGTAAAAAAGGTATTTTCCTACATTTTTTTTCGAGAAGTTTTATTATTATTAACCTAGAGATTCAGTACACAAATTTGTGCAGATTGGGGCCAGGACTGTCAGGGGGAAGAGAGGGCAGAAAGTTGGCTGGCTGGCCCACCCAGTTGGCGCCTAGTCAGGCCTGGGTCAGCTTTGGGGAGGGGCTGCAGGTGACTGGCTGATGTGGGTCAGTGGCCAGAGGAGGGGGTGTGGGAGGTTGTCTGGCCAGCCCCAACCCTGATTGGTGTGGGAGCAGCTGATTGGGGTGGAGCTGGCTGGGGGAGGGGCCACAGGTCAATCTGGGTAGTGGGGTCCTATTAGGGTGGGGCCAGCTGAGGGAAGGGGCTGCAGGAGGTTGGCTGGCCAGCCCTGCCTTTAATTTGGGTGGGGGTGACCAATCTAGGGTGGGGCTGGGTGTGGAGAGGGGCTGCAGGAGACCCCACCACCTATTGGGATGGGAGAGACCAATCAGGGTGGTGCTGGCTGAGAGGACGGGTTGTGGGAGGTTGGCTGGCCAACCTGCCCCCAGATCGGGTTGGTTCACTGCCACAGTGGATGTCATAGTGACGGGTTGTTCTGGTCATTATAATGTTCTGGTTGCTGGCTTTTTATATAGAGATATTAGAGACCTGCTGCATGAAATTTGTGCACAGGTAGGGTACCTAGGCCTGGCCAATGATCAGGGCTAATTCAGGCCTTCCTTACCTGGCTGCTGGCTGGTGGTTAGGGCCTTCTTTCATTCCACACCACCCCCTGGTGGTCAGCACATGTCATAGTGAGTGATCAAACTCCCAGTCTCCTGGTCAAACTCCCTAGGGGATACTTTGCATAATATATATATATATATATATATAATTTTGATTATTGTTTGTCTTTCACATTTAAATTTGTAATTTACCTGAAGCTGGTTTTTATATGAAGTGAGGTAGGGGCCAAGATTCATTCTCCTCAGAAGAGCACCTACTTTTCCTGGCAGGCTTCCATAAAGTCTGTGTACTCTTTTTGCAGGGGTGGGCTTGTCAGGTCTATGCAAGCATGAGTCTGCTTTCTGACACTGTCCTGCTCCATTCCCCATACATTTATGCTAATGACCTGCCATTTTAATTATTAAACTTTGCAATAATTCTGAATATTTGGTAGAGCAAGTCCTCCTTGTTTTTATTTAAAAAAATATTTTATTTTTGTTTTTCCACCACCATTTATCCCCTCTATGCCCTCTTTTACCCATCCTTCACCACCTCTGCAATCACCACACTGTTGTCCATGGGTTGTCACTCTCTTTTCTCTTTTTTTTTTCTCAATTCCTTGATCTCTCCAACACCTTCCAACTCCCTCTCCCTCATGAGCTGTCAATCTGCTCGCTGTTTATGAGTCTGTCTCTATTTTGCTTGGTAGTTTAGTTTAGTCATTAAATTCCACATATGAATTATGGTACTTGTCTTTTTCTGGTTGGCTTATTTCACTTAGTATAATACTAGAGGCCAGTTGCACAAAATTTGTTCATGGGTGGTGTGTGTCCTCAGGCCACCCTGCACCCTCTCCAATCTGGAACCCCTTGAGGGATGTCCAACTGCCTGTTTAGGCCCGATCCAGGTGGGATTGGGCCTAAACAGGCAGTGGGACATCCCTCTCACAATCCAGGACTGCTGGCTCCCAACTGCTCACCTGCCTGCCTTCTTGATTGCCCCTAACTGCTTCTGCCTACCAGCCTGATCACCCCCTAACCACTCCCCTGCCATCCTGATTAATGCCTATCTACTTCCCTGCCAGCCTGTTTGCCCCTAACTTCCCTCACCTGAAGGCCTGGGTCCCCTCTAACTGCCCTTCCCTGCAGGCCCAGTCACCCTCAACTTCCCTCCTCTGCAATCCTGGTCACCCCTAACTGCCTTCCCCTGCAGGCTTGATCACCCCCAACTGCCCTCTCTTGCAGGCCTGGGACCTCCCAACTGCCCTCCCTTGCTGGCCTGATTGCCCACAACTGCCCTCACTTGCAGGCTTGGTTCCTCCCAACTTCCCTCCCCTCCTGGACATCTTGTGGGGCAGGATCTTTGACCACATGTGGGCAGCCATCTTGTGTGTTGGAGTGATGGTCAATCTTCATATTACTCTTTTATTAGATAGGATAGAGGCCTGTGCATGGGTGAGAACCAGCTGGTTTGCCCTGAAGGGTGTCCCAGATCAGGGTGGGGCTTTCCTTGAGGCATGGGGCAGCCTGGACGAGGGGCCTGTGGTGGTTTTCAGGCTGGCCATGCACCCTGACAACCCAAGTGAAGGCCCTGTTATTTGGGATTTATTTATCTTCTGCAATTGCAGCCTGGAGCGGAGCCAAGCCTTCTGCTTGCTCTGTGGCAGCAGCCATTTCTGTTGAGATTTATTTATTTTCTATAATGGAAAATTTGTAGCCTTAAGCTGAGGCCAAGGCAGGCCAGGGTAGCAGAAGCTTGGCTTCCTCCATTGCTGGGGGAAACCCTAGCCTCCTCCTCTCTCCAGCTCTGTGGCTGCTGTCATTTTTGTTGGGATTTATTTATCTTCTATAATTGAAACTTTGTAGCCTGGACTGGAGCTCTGGATCGGCCAGGATGTGTGGAAAGCTTGGCTTCCTCTGTCACCAGGAAAGCCCAAGCCTCCCTCCTGCTCTTTCCGTGGACACAGCCATCTTGGTTGGGGTTAATTTTCATACTTGCTCCTGAATGGCTGGTGGGCGTAGCTGGTGGGCATGGCTTTTGGGTGTAGCAGAGCGATAGTTAATTTGCAAATTACCTTTTTATTATATAGGATTCTCCAGGTCCATCCATGCTATCGAAAGGGTAAAATGGTTTTCCTGTTTATGGCAGAATAGTATTCCATTGTATAAATGTACCATAGATTTTTTTTTCAGATATTCATTTTATTCTTTCTTTATTTTTAAAAATTGATTTCAGAGAGGAAGGGAGAGGGAGAGAGACAGGGTAAGGAGGAGAGAGAGAGAGAGAGAGAGAGAGAGAGAGAGAGAGAGAGAGAAAGGGAGGGAAACATCAATGATGAAAGAGAATAATCAATCAGCTACCTCCTGTAAGGGGATTGAGCCTGAAAGGGAATTGAATCGTGACCTCCTAGTTCACAGGTAGATGCTTAACCATTGAGCAACACTAGCTGGCCAGACATATCACAGCATTTTTATCCACTCTTCTACTGATGGGCACTTGGGCTGATTCCAAATCTTGGCTATTCTAAATAACATTGCAATGAACATAGATTCTTTTGAGTTAGTGTATCAGGTTTCTTTAGATAAATTCCCAGAAGATGAATCACTGGATCATGAGGCAGTTCCATTTTTAGTTATTTGAGGAAACACCATACTATTTTCCACAGTGGCTGCACCAGTCTGAATTACCACCAGCAGTGTATGAGGGTTCCCTTTTCTCCACATCCTCACCAGCACTTGTTGTTTGTCAGTCCTCCTCGTTTTTCTTGTTCAGAAAGATCTTGATTTTTTTTATCAACCTTTTCATTTCCATATAAATGTTAATAGTAAGTTTGTCAGTTTCCTGTACAAACAAAAAATACCTGTAGGAATTTTTATTATAATTGTCTTGAATCTAGACATCAGTTTTCGGGGGAGAATTGACATCTGTACAATGTTGAATCTATAATTTCATAAACATATGTCCCTATCCATTTTTAAAAGACACCTTTTAATTTTCACAATAATATCTTATTTAAAAATATTTTTATTGATTTCAGAGAGGAAGGGAGAGTGAGGGAGAGATAGAAATATCAATGATGACAGAGAATCATTGATTGGCTGTCTCCTGCACGTCCCACACTAGGGATCAAGCCTGTTATCCCTACATGTGCTCTGACTGGCAATTGAATCTTGATCTCCTGGTTCATAAGTCGACATTCAATGACTGAGGCATCCCAATGAGGATGTACATCTTTTGTTACACTTATTGCTAAGAATTTAATATTTTTCTGTTGTAAATGAAATTTATAAAAGTTTTAAATTATAATTATATTTATAATTAAACATCTATTTGTATCCAATAATCTTGCTAGTTTACATATGTTAATTCTAAAATTGAATAGATAATTTTGGAGTTTTAATGTACAGTATTACTATAATCTTCTGAGGTGTAAGTAGAGAAAAAGGTGGAGGAAAAAAGCTGACATCACTCCTCTCCATGCTCAGCACTCCTGGTTCTCAAGCCTTCAGACCAGGGCTAGAATCTGCACATAGCTCCCTACATTGCAGGTCTTGAACTTCACTGCCAGCTTTTCTAGGTCTTCAGCTTTGCAAAGAGCAGATCGTGGGACTTCTCATAATCGCGCGAGCCAATGCTTTGTAATAAATCTTATTAAATCTATGTATCTATATATCTATCAATCTGATCTATTGTTTTTCTGATGGATCCTAACTAATATATCCATTCATCTGTTGAAGGATACTTGGGTTGCTTCCACTTTTTATATGCTGCTATTGATAGTCTTTAACAAGTATCTATTTCAGTCCTTGTTTTAATTTTTGGGGATATATGTAGGAGTGGAATCATATGGTAAGTTTCCTTTTTGAGGAATCACCCAACTGTTTTCCAGAGCTGCTACACCACTTTACATTCTCACCAGCAATATACAAGGGCTCCAAGTCCTCATATCTTTTCCAACATTTGGGATTTTCTGGTTTTGTTCATGTGTGTTTTATTATAGTAGTAGGTATGAAGTGGTAGCTCATTGTAATTTTGACTTGCATTTCTCTAATAATGACTAATGATGTTGAGCATCTTCTTATGTGTGTATTGACCATTTGTATATATTTTTTAGAAAAATATTTATTAAGTATATCCTTTGCTCATTTAAAAATTGGATTGTTTGTTTTTGTTTTGTTTTGAGTTGTAGGAATTCTTTACATATTCTGGATACTAAGCCCTACATTTTTTTCCTCCCTTTCTCAAAATAAAAGAGGTCAACTCTTATTAAGATGGATTCCTTTCTTCTATCTCCTCTCTTCCTAATTCCCATATCACCTTGTTTCATCAAATAGAGAGAGTTGGTCTTCAATCTCTCCTGTCTAGCTGCTTAAAACCACTTCCAGATATTTATGACCTAAATAAATCTATCTTACTCCAAATCTATCATCTTTAGCTTCATCTCCTCCTTTCTTTTCTGCCCACTGATATCCTTTCCTGAAGAGAAAATCACTGTGGTTTCAACTCTACCCTCCCCATTCTATTGAAACTTGATAAATGGTCACCACTGAGGTCTAGATTGGCAATAACTTTCTGTCATTTTCTTCTATGTTGTTTTCTTTGGAGTGTATGAATCTGGCCTACTTTCCACTGTCTTCCTTGACCTAAATTGGAATTCTGTTTTCTTTATTCTTTTACTTTTCTGTTCATTATGTCTTTGCCACTATAGTTGGCTGCTTTTCTCACATTTTTTTGTAAGGCAACTAGAATTCAGCATTTCTGCAGGGTGGTGGAGAGCTTTGTTGTTTGAAAGCCAGTGTCCCACAAGTGGTCGTAGGCATTCCTGGAACAAGAGAATGAAAAATGGGGGGAAAATTGTCCTGCTTTACAATGTAAAAAGCTATTTCAGTGATAGACTGGGGAAATTTTTATTGGTTATACTAGTGCACAAAATTTGTGCACAGGGTGCTCTCTCAGTCCAGCTTGCACCCTCTCCAATCAGGGACCCCTTGTAGGTTGTCTGACTGCCAGTTTAGGCCTGGGGGATCAGGCCTAAACTGGTAGTTGGACATCCCTCTTGCAATCTGGGATCACTGGCTCCTAATAACTCACCTGCTGCTTGCCTGATTGCCCCTATACCCTCTGCTGGCCTGCCTGATTATTTCTAACCACCTCTGCCTGTCTGCCTGATCACCCCTAACTGTCCTCCTCTGCTGGCCTGATCTCATCCCCCACTGTCCTCTCTTACC
Organism: Lasiurus borealis; assembly: GCA_004026805.1. Taxonomy (NCBI): domain Eukaryota; kingdom Metazoa; phylum Chordata; class Mammalia; order Chiroptera; family Vespertilionidae; genus Lasiurus; species Lasiurus borealis. The sequence goes on along the minus strand of PVJN01017252.1, from coordinate 18,117 downwards.
AGCCTGATCGCCTCTAACTTTTTCTACCTTGGCCTCCACCACCATGGCTTTGTCCAGAAGGAAGTTGGACATCTGGAAGTTGGCTGGTCAACCCAGCCTAATTAGCATATTACCCTTTTATTAGTAAGATGGATTATAAAGAATAAGATTGCTTTAATGGGATGGGGGAAAGCCTTTTTCATCAGGAGGAGATGTTCTTGGCAGACAAAAATACATAATTCTTACATCGGGACTGATTGCCACCCATATGCAGTATACTGCCAAACTAGTCATTAAAAAATTAAACTGCCTTCTTACACCTTACACCAAACAGCTGTTGTCCTTAAAACCCCTCCTCAGCCTCCACCTTAGGTTCTACTTTCTCAGTTCACCCAGATTAGATTCTGATTGGTTGGTTTCTATGCCAGTCAGCATCAAAAGCTCTGCCTTCTAGGCAGCCATTGGCTCTTCTGGGAAATCCAGAATGGCCCACTGACAGCTACTTTTCTCTCTGAGCCTCTCTCTGGGCCTGATTTGCAGCCTCCGCAGCAACTGTTAATCAGGCCCTGCCTCTGTCTCTGGTCCTCTCCTGTCTTGCTTTGCCCACCCCTACAGCCCCACCCACCAACCTGCCACCAGCCTTTCTGTGATAGGAGCCTATGGGCCATGGGGTTGGGACTGAGAGGTGCTCCATGCACTTCCTGGTGACTGTTTGTCCATCTGCTTGTTTAAGTCATGACAGCCCTAGGCTATTATCAGTATAGATGGCCTTTCGAAAAATGTTTATCTTCATGTGTATTTAGACTATGTTGTCTCTAAGAATTATGGTTTTGCTTGAAAAGAGTGTGAGGTGGTGTTTTCACGTTATATTTAAGAAAATGTAGAGGGTTATGCTCACCTCCCAGGGTAAAGATGCCTGCACAGGGACTGAACTTGGAGTGGGAGAGCCCTCTGTGGGATGCTCCCGGTAAGCCATCTACATTGTCCTCCAAATGCATTATCTCAAACTCTGGGAAATGCCTTAGTAGCTGGCTGTGTCCTCTGGCTTATGTACCAGCATGGAATGAGGATACGGTCCAGTGTTAGAGAAGCCACTGGGTTCTGACAAAGGTGTAGAGATCTGCACATCAAAAATAAAAAGTCACATGGGCTTTTCTTTAAGTAGAGAAGGAGAAGGATGGGCTTCAAGTCATGAAGGCAAGACTGGGCAGTTGGCTGTGTCCTGCGAAAGGGACAATGTTTTCCTTTTCTCAAGATTATGGGGTATAATATTCTATGTAGCACTTTTCTACTTTTATACATTATTATTTTCTGTAATTATTCCCAAAAGTTTAACAAATTTTAGCATGCCCAGAGCCTTGTTTGAGCGGTTTTCTGGAAAATAAAGAGCAGCCCAGAAAGCACACAGCATCCCTCCTCACTCAGATGTATCTTATCAATAAAAAGCTGGCACCTATAGGCTCAGATGAGGAAGAGCAGTATGAGCTGCCCCAGGTAGTGTGAGAGGGGCCGAGGGAAAATATGATAATGGAGGGTTAAACTCACCATAGATGCTCCCTTTCTTGAATATATTAGAGGAAGGTACACCTACAAGAGCAACAGATTTCTCAAAGTTCTATCTTGACTCCCTTTTCTGTTCTCTGACTCTCCACAAACATTCTTTTTTAAAAGTCTTTAGTGGCTCTTGGTTGCCTTCGTATTAAAGGCTAAACTCTCTAGCTCAAGCATGTCAAACATGAGGCACATGGACTGCATGCAGCCCACAATGAATATTTTTAGTACCCAGCCAATAAACGGTATGTAGGAAACATTTTAATAAAAGTTTCATAACTTAATTTTTACAATATACTTTTATACATAATTATTAATAAATAGAGGCTCAGTACACGAATTCATGTATGGGTGGGGGTCTCTCAGCCTGGCTGGCAATTGGGGCTGATAGGGGCCAGCTGGACAGAGGGATTGTGGGAGGTGGGCCGGCTGTGGGAAGTTGGCTGTGGTAATGGACTGACCACCAGGGGGCAGATATTGCATTGAGCATCTGCCCCCTGGTGGTCAGTGAGCAACAGAGCTACTGACCAGTCTCTAGTTGTCTGGTCATCCGGTTGTAATGGTCACTTAGGCTTATATTGATGAACTACAATGTTCACTAATGACTGATTAATCTTGTTGCATTCATTTCCCTTATGTGCCTTATGCACAGGCACACCATTTCTCTCCACTAATACTAGCAGCAAATATTTTAGCAGTTATTGGCTACATCATTAGTCTTGTACTGACTTGTTTGAATGTGCAACAGAAAATATTTTCCTTTTGGAGAACAAGAAAAATAGGTTTATTTGTGTTACGCTTATTAATTTGTGCAGTTATTTAGTGTTTAGTAAGTTAATGTTCAAGAAAAAATATTAATTTTTATTAAAATGTTCTATTATTTTATGTTAATGACTACTCATTTCTTTCAGCCCTTGGTATTCAGCATGTCTCTATGGAAATAAACTTACATTTCTATGAAAAATGAAGCATTTGTGGCCCATATAAACTTCAACCTTGTTTATTTGGCCTGTGTTAGCCTGTGAGTTTGATATGCTGGCTCTAGCTGGTACAAAAAAATACTCCACAGATTGGCTCCTCCTACTTTTCCTGTTTGATGTCTCCCTGTGCCCCTAAATGGGATTCACCTTCAACACAACTGGTCATGCTTTGTGTTTCCTTCCCTGTCTCCTCCTGATTTTCTCATTCTTGGCCTTCTTTCATCTCAGACACATCTTTCATAACCTCTACTTCAAGTGCCACTCAAGAACTGAAGGCCAAAGTTTCTATCTCAACCTTAAACTTCTATTCCACTGATGGTATATGGTTGTGTGTCCTAAAAAACATATGTGTCTTACTCCTTCAACTAAATTGAAATTCTTATAGGAGTAAAAATGTGTTGTATGTATTTTGTGTCTTCACAGATCCTAACAGAGATGCAGGTACATACTAATTGGAAGGAACAGCAGAAGGAAAGACTGTACAAGAAGTAATTGCTAATAGGAGAACAACCATGCAAGTTGGGAGAAGGTATTCCCTATTTTTAACAAGAATTCAGAATGAAAGGTAATTTTTAAAGCTGATCTAAGTGATGAGTATAAATTTACTTTGGGTTCTTATAGTCTTTTGAGTTTGACCAAATTAGGCTTAAACATGTAGGTTCAAGGAAAAGAGCCAAATGGCTTTTCCTTGGACAAAGGGAGAGCAAATGTAAACACAAAATGGGTCTAGTTTTCCAGTCATAGATAGGTCTTCTAATATTATTACACTTGTTATTTCTAAACCATGTACAAGTCTCTTTTAATCTACTAAGAACTACTGGGAAATGTGATTTTAATATGATTAGACTCCTTCCAGAATAGTGTAAAAAGGATTTTCTAGAAATAAAAGTAGAAGAAAATTTCATCAACAAAACAGGAGTAGGTTCTTAGCTCTTTAATTGTACAGAATTGACATCATTACTCTGTTCTGTTCAAATGGCTCTGCTGTGTGTACCAACACACCCATAGAGAAGGATTAAAATGGCAAGTTTTAACCTATTAAAATAATTGTTTTGTTTACTTTGGTTGAGAGCAAGTAATTTTTAGTCCCAGAAAGTGATTTTTTACTTAGCTCTAAACCAGGGGGTTAGATATATAAAGTTGATATCAAGTTGTATTTGGCTAGTTATATTGCAATTTTGCAAATTGCTTGGAGTCTGAAGAAAAAACCCTCACAAAGCAGACTTATTTATTAATGACCTGATATTACATGGAAAAGCATCTCCTCTTCTGCCTGTCGCTTGTTCTCAGAGAGCTGGCTGTGGGTGTGTGGGTTGACTGAACAGGTACACTTTTCTGACACTCAGCATGAACCCATGAATATGTTGGCATAATTCATTGATTCAATCAATTGTCCCTTCAGCCAGGAAATGGCATATACTTTTCAAAAATCTTGATGACATAAGGGCATTTTGAATCAATGGTTTATTTGGGTGGTGAATGCAATTTAATGTTTTCAAGAATACCAGTAATGGGACAGGATTTCAGAACAAGAGGCATACATTTTGACCTTTACTACAAAGAATAATTTAACTAGGAAGACAAGATTTATGATCACAAATGATACTAAAAATATAAGACAGTATATAATTCTGTACATAATATATAATTTATGGGACTGAAAAAACGTATAGAAAGGATATGGAGACCAAATTCCTATCTGAAAAAATATATTCTGTTCTGATTTGTTTGCAAAGACTCCTGCTCACTCAGATATTTTTATTTCTCTGGGCGAATGGAGCCCTTCTCTGGAATATCTCAAGATGAACTCTCTCAGCTGGCATGCTCTGTGGGAAGAGCATCTACTACCTGTGTGGAATTTCAAGGGAGCTGACTGACAGTAAAAGGTCGCTGTAGTCTTTTCACACCCCTCTCTGCAGCGGGTAAGCAAAACCCTACCCACATCTCGGAGGCAGACTTCATGAAGGGGCCATTTAATCTAAATTAGACCTGGAAAGAGAGAGATATGGTCAAATTTCCTCATTTTGTAGGTGAAAACATGGAAATATAATGAAGATTGGTGACTTATCCATGTGGCTTAGTGAGGAATATTTGGTTAGAAGCAGCAACCAATATCAGTTACTTCAAACAAACAGGCAAACAAATATTACTTATTATAAGGACTCTGGGATATTCTGTGAACTCTGAGGGGAAGGTAAAGCCGGCTGCAAATAGGCCACAGATAACTCAGGAGTTCTCTCCTCACATCATTGTTGCATCTGCTTGATGGTCTTGACCCTAGCTCTCTGCTGCTCAGAGCATCCACAATCCCCATTCCCATGCTCTGCCTACAAAGAAACTGGCTGGCTCTCTTCAACCCTCAAGCCAAGTTTCTGCAGGAAAGAATCTGATTGGTCCACTATGAATCACCTATCCAACTTAGGCAGGGTTGAACAGGAGCCTCCTATAACAGAAACTTGGTTGCATGTGGAGATGGGAAATGGGAGAAATAGTATACAGAGAGGAGCCACATTTTTGTGAGCTGTGCTGGCACCCAAAGACATCCGCTGTAAAGATTGTGTTATAGAGAGTTAGACAGACATGAGCAGAGGAAGGGCGATGGGTCAGGTACAGAAGTTCACCAAGATGAACTTGCAATGGGCAAAACTGGGAAAAACAAAGACCTCACCCCCCCGAGTAACCTTTCCTCCCCTAGCACATCGCTGGTCATGCAGTTTGGATCCCTGACCTCTCATATGACTGGTAAGGTGCTTTAGATTCCTTGACCTTTCCTCCCTAGAGATAACATCTAGGCCTCAGTTGTATTTCAGCTCTAGAATTAGAAAAGCAACAAAACCAGACAACTGACTACTTGGCTCGCTCAGGACCACCTGCATTGTCTAATTCCTCCTCTAAACACCTCCCCACACCCCGGCACTGACCAATCAGTGGAGACCATGACCCTGAAGAACACACCTGGAAGCTGATGAATATTCTATTGAGACCCTCCCCTGAGACCTCCCATAAGATTCCCACCTTATATGGAGAGAGAGATAAAAACCCTCAACACAAAGGACCCCACTGCCCTGTCCCCCAGGGAGCATGCCCTCACTAATCCCTTCCCTTTTCTTCCCTCTAAGGGACCCCATGAGACTTGCAACCAGGGAGCAGTGGGCAGTGGCAGCTCATCCTGGGCTCACACCTTGAACCTGTCCCCAAGGCCCCTTTTCTCTGACTTCTCAGTGAGTCAGAGCAGCCTGGCCCAGGATCTCCTGTGCTTTTTCTATGCTAAGCTCTGATCACTGTTCTGAGTGTATTTTGCTGTGGCAAATAAGTTCTCACTTGCTTTGCTGCCTTTTGTCTCTTGATTGAAATCTTTCCGTCAAGAAGACAAGAACTGAGGTCTTGTCTTCTCCCCAGTAACAGTTGTCTACTGAGTGCAGGGCAGAGACAGGACAGGATTGAGTTCTCTCACTCATGAACTTCTATGACCCAACAGCACTTGAGTTGTAGGGCAGTGCAAAATATACATGCAGACACATACATGCATGCACACACACACAAATGCACATGTGTATGCATTTGGCATATGTGCATACATACATGCACACAGACATGCACATATACATATACATAAGGAGTTTGTCAGGTGGTGATGAGGCCAGGAGGATAGATAATATAATCCCTTTATTCTATAATTGATATTACAGGATGTGCTTTCTTTTTTTAATCTTACAAAATAATTTACAATTCTATCACTTTCAAGATAAAAATTAGAGTAATAAATTTATATTTCATGATTCATCTAGTGGACTTCTTGACATTTCAACAGGTCTACTGTATTTACAAAAGTCTCAAGAAATTTTTCTTTAGTGTACTTTGTCCAACCTTCAGTTTCCCAGTTTTGCGAATGGTAAATAAGAAGAAATTATCCAGATATTTAACACAGCCACTTTCATGTTTCCTGTGGCACCCCTGCAATGTCGGCGAGGTAAAGAAGGAAGCAAGAGCAGCAGCAATAGCAGAAATAACCATTCTTTGAGGGACCACAATGCTTGGCACACTGGATAGGCCATCTTACTAAATTCCCAGGAGAACCATGCTGAGTGCTCATGTTTGTTGCACAGAGAGTTTTCGTGTCTTGTTGAAGATCATAAAACCAATGAGCAAATAGCTGAAAGGACTTTTGAACTCTAGACTGAACTCTAATGCCTTTGTAATCTCCAGACACAACCAATTTCATGGGCAAGCAAAATGCATTTTTATAATCAGAGATTCATTCAGCCTGTGTGCATGTGAAGGATTTAAGTGAATTCTTGAGGTTATTTCCCCTCCAAAGCTGCTTCCCTGACCCTAATGGTTCAAGGAACCCTTGTGAGTGGTAGGAAGAGAAGGAGTTGGGTTAGTGTTTTAGTCATCAACTATTGAATAAGTAACTACCTCAAGACGTCATGGCTCAAAATCACAATTAATAATTTCTTACTGAGGCAGGATTGAGCAACTCTGCTTCACGTGGCATCTGCTGGGGCTCTGGGGTGACTGGAAGGTCTATAGTGGCTTAATGTCATGTGGGGCTGGTTGGAAGCTCAGTTGGTTCCTCAGTTCTCACTGTGGGATTCTCCACATTACTACTTGGACTTCCGTACAGCATGGAGGCAAGATTCCAAGAAAGAAGTGCAGACTGCAAATATCTCATGGCCTCTTCTTGGGAGCGACCCAGCATAACTTCCGACAGATTCTATTGGTCAAAATGGGTCACAGGGCCACCCAGATTCAGGATAAGGTGAAACAGATGCTACCTATTGAGGAAGGGACAGACAAGTTTTATTTTATTTTATTTTTGACAGTGAAATTTTATTGCAAAAGAACATTTATTTCCTAAAAAAAAAACAAAACCAAAAAACAAACAAACAAACAAAAAACACCCCACAAACAAACAAAATAACTAGAAAAGAATAACAACTTAAACCCTAAGCCAATAGAATAAACAAAATAATAAATATTATTTGCAGAGATTACTAAGTAGAGAGATAAATGAAATAGGGAGTAGAAAAACAATAGGAATAATCCACAAAACCAAAAGTTAGTTCTTTAAAAAGATAAACAAAAATTGACAGATTTTTAGTTAAACTAAGAATAAACAAAGAGAAGATACAACTGAAATCATGAAAGTGAGGACATTATACTGACCTCATAGAAATCAAGAGAGAATATGATGAATAATTATATGGCAAAAAATTATAACCTAGATGAAATGGACAAATGCTTAGAAATACACAAATTACCAAAACTGACTCAAGAAGAAATAGAAAATCTCAATAGACTTATAACAAGTAGGGAGATTAAAAGGCAGGCATGCAGGAGCAGTTAGGGGTGAGCAGGCAGGCAGGCAGAGTGGTTAGGAGTGATCAGACAGGCAGGCAGGTAGAGTGGTTAGGAGCCAGTGGTTCTGGATTGTGAGAGGGATTCCAAATTGCCAGAGGACCATCGCCCTCATGTACAAATTTTGTGCATTAAGGCTTTAGTTTAAAACACAAAAATAGCTCACACTAACATAGCAAAATACTAATATTTGTTAACTCTGAATGTTGGATACATAGGTGTTTGATATAGGGTTGCTAGACTTAGCACAAAGATATAAAAAAGAAATTCCCACTTAAACTGAATTTCAGATAAATGACAGATAATTTTTTATGATAAATAAATTTTAATATAAACATGTCCTATAGGGATAGCCTGTGTTTTATCTGGCAACTGTGGTAAGTTATGCTAATCTCTGTATCTAAAATATAAGAAAAATAGGTTGGCCCTGTTCATGTAAATTATGAAAAATTAACCAGTAATTAACATATTTAGTATGCACAAAGGGAGGGAAAAAGATACAGAGCACCTCCTGCCTGTATCTTCAGGGCTTTCTGAACAGATCCAATTTCTCTGAATATTTAACTCTGAAAACTAATATACATATCATTTAAAAATAATAATTTCCATTTATTACATTGTAAGCTCTTGACATGCAATATGCCATTTGATCTACATAACAACCCAGTGCTGGCACTATTTTTCTTAGTTGTCTTATAGTTTTTAGTGCTTCCCCAAGGCTCAGAAACTTGCCAAAGTCATACAGCTAGTGAGTTCCAAAGCCATTTTTCTTTCCACCTGACCAGCCCAAATGTACACACACCCATCTTTTCCTAGTTCTTCCTAAACTTCCCAGTTCCCACTAAACTTCTCTTTCACTCTGTGTCTGATTCCTTCTTGTTTGTCAACTGTCTAGACACAGTCCACCCTCCCATTCCCACTTCTTTGCTGTTGTTAGGAATGTAGGAAATATGACCCTTAATGGCATGTGTAAGCCACAGCAGAACAAAGATCTGGAAACACTCCTTAGCACCAGGACTCAGACCATGCAAGGAATGGAAACTGTCCTGAAGAGACTGACTGCACATCTGCATTCCATCTGGTTCCAAGCCCACCTCTGCCCCCAGACCCACTGAGGACTAGTTTTCGGCCGGTGATGGCATGTAAGGATGGAACTCCCATTTCTGGGGCTGCCATCATCACCCATGCTCCCTTGGCTGTGCAGCCCTTTCCTTTGGGTATCCCATCCCAAGCCTCTTTCCTTAAATAAATTCAGTTTTATTAAATTGCCATCTGAGATGGCTAGTCAGGCCAGCCTTTCAGTTTGGGGGTCCACACAGAAGTATCCAGAAGGGAAGCTAGTCCTCAGTGGGTCTCCCCTGCCACCAACCCCAGTATTTTTAGTCTCAGGTCCAACACGGCCTCCAGACTCCCCAGGGCAGGCAGGAGTGCCAGATCTTCAGACCTTCTGATTTCTGCTGGTGAGTGAGTCTTTTCAAGTTGGGAAAATGGTATTAGGGACTGAGACTTTCAGCTCACCATGGGGCCACCACTTGTGGACACAGGTCAGCCACTTAAAAACCACTAGGGCGGTGCTACTGGGAGGCTCCTATAACAGTATAAAGGGGCTTGGAATGGGCAAGATTGCACTAGGCAGCCACCAGCAAATTTCCAAGCAATTGAGGCACACTACACACTACAAAAATGCATACGCTTGCCCAAACCCCGCCCCAAACACCCTGTAGGATTTAATTTTAGGGACTGTGAGTCCCGGCATGTGAGTCTTGGCATTGCCAATTCCAATATTTCAGGGGGCAGACAGCTCATTCACAGGCTGGTGATGTCACATTAGGCACAAGGCACAAGGAATCCCAGCGCTGGTTCTGACCAGCAGTTTACTAAAAAATAAGTAGTGGGGACACCCCTCTTTATCCCTAGCCACTGTGGAACTCTGGGTTCCAAACTGAGCCTTTCCAATCACTGAGGAACATCCACTAGAATAAGCCACAGCACAAGGAAGGGGGCCAGCAATCAAACTGAGATGCCAGCCATTAATTTCTCCCTCTCAGGGGTGATTCTCCCTCCTGCCAATGCCCTCATGGCAGTAACACAGTGTGCTCTGGACATTTCAATCTCCACCCCTCGCCAGGACTTACCTCTGGCCTGCCTTTTAAAGAACCTTAAGGCCCTCAATTTAAGAGATGAAATTAGACCCAAATGCCTCATTTCTATTGCAATACAGCATGGACACTATATAAATTAGACAATCAGGACATCTGGTTCAGAATGGCACCTTTTATAACACATTTTCTGATTGGATTTATATTGCTGCTGCCTAGGCAAATGGCTGGAGATTCCCCATGAACTCTGCTCCTCCTGTGGCATCCTTTATGACTCATCTCTTGATTTTGCTCCTAATTTTACCTTCTTACCCCTCTCCTCCAAAAGTAAGTAGCTGCTGTTTAACCCTTTCTTTTCTACAAAATTGCAAACACTTACTCAACAGTCCTGCTACTAATCAGAAGTAGAATTCATTATCACCCAACCCTTAACTTACTGTATTTTTTTCCATGTATAAGACACTATTTTTTTCTAAAATTGTTAGACTGACTGAAAATCAAGGGGTGTCTTATACATGGAAGTCAAGGAGGGAGCTGCACGAATAGCTGCCCAAACCTTGTCTAACAGGCTTCCTCCAATCACGAGCCTTATTGTTAGTGACATCAGCTGATGCTGTAATTGGAGGTGAAGGTGGAGAGTGCATAGATGCAACAGGGACCTGAGTGTTCTGAGCCCATAAAGATGTCAAAAAGTAAAAAGCCAAAAAAAAAAAAATTAAAATAAAAAGACAAATACCAGGAAGCGATTGTCTTACTCTGCAAAATTCAAATGAATGTAATCATCTATGCAAAAGAGCATGGAAATAGAACTGCAGAGAGGCAATTTGGACCTCCTCCCACTGAGTATATTATCAGACAGTGGAGAAAACAGGAAGAACAATTCCTTAAGATTCCAAAAAAGAAGAAGGCCTTAAGAGGAAAACCAGCAAAATGGGTAATCTTGGAGAGTGGCTTAAGACTTGGATGATGGAGCAGTGCTGGAGTGGCTTATGTATGTCAACCATACTTATTCAATGTCAGGCAAGAATGTTTGCAAGCAGAATGAACATTGTTGATTTTTACAGGAAAAGCAAAATGGTGCTTCAATTTCATGAGGAGAGAAAGGTTGGCTATGAGAACATGAACAAGTTAGCTCAGAAAATGCCACCCGTTTATGAGGATGATCTCACACATCTACAGACTATGACTCAGAAGACAGCAGTGATACAACAGAAAGTGAAGAAATTAATATGACTGGAATGAATAGTGGTGAAGGAGAGAGTAGTGATGCAACAGAAGCTGGATAAAATGATATGCTGCAAAATATCATAATACTGGTATGTAGACATTACCTGCAGTGATCTATACATATAAAAGCTCAAGTGACTGAATGACCAGTTGCTATGACATGCACTGACCACCAGGGGGCAGATGCTCAATGTAGGACCCTACAGGCTGGAGAGACCCCGCTCCCTCTGCAGATGCCAGGGAGAGACTGCAGGAGGTTGGCTGGGCCAGAATTTGGCAGTTCTTAATGAGTGAGTCATGGCAATATGCTTCTTTGCATGAATTCAATTAGGCCAGTGTCCAATTGGGGTTTTATTTTTTTATTTTTTTTAATTGATTTTTTTACAGAGAGGAAGGGAGAGGGATAGAGAGTTAGAAACATCGATGAGAGAGACACATCGATCAGCTGCCTCCTAAACACCCTCTACTGAGGATGTGCCCACAACCCAGGTACACGATCTTTATCAGAATTGAACCTGGGGCCGTTCAGTCGCAGGCCAATGCTCTATCCACTGAGCCAAACTGGTTAGGGTCAATTGGGGTTTTATTAACCAAGATTTTGACTGGGATGTCATGTCTAAGAGAGACATGTTCAACTCCGGATGTCACCAGAAAGCCTTAAGGAGCTAGTAAGAGGCCTTTGGACAATGCCTGGTACCTTGCTTGATCACAGTCTTTCCAGGTAAGGAACAAAGGTTGCTCTCCTGAGAGATAGCAAGGGAGGAATTTTAAGACATCATTCCTCAAGAACATGAGGAATTCATCCAAGTCTACAGGTATTGTAGGAAAACTTGATAGCAACTAAGTAGCTCATTTACCTTCTTTGCCTTGAGAGGCTAATTAAAGCTCAGTTATGAGATTCTAGCAAAGCAGATTTTAAAAAGCCTATTATGACAATTGCTATTCTCATTGTGTTTATGCAAACATTCAGGCCAAATTGAAACTAGACAATACAGTAATTAAATTAGTCTTAATTTGGCTCTTTAATAAAAATGAGGGTAAATTTTAGGGAGGAAAAATTGTGTTTCAATAGACTCTATAATACACAATGATGAATATTAGACTCAAAGCTTTATTTTTTTGCCTAAGAATTGAACTCTATCCTGAATTTATCTTAAACATTTGACTACAACCATCCAAACTAATGTTTCTTTCCTTCCACCAGACTATTTGTCATTATTCTTATTTTTCTAGGTTTTACCTCAATAATAATATAACTTATAACCAGTTTTTCTCCACTAGGTTACAAGCTCTACCTGTCTTCAGGAAACACCACCCCTAAACACCATCACAACCTCCTCCCATGTCAAGGTCTCACTGTCCCTCTCATTTGTTATAATTGCGCTTTTGACCACTGCTTGTCTGGCTAAAGGAGAACTAATTTTGTCCAGAAGAGATAAAAATATTTGGGTGTATTTAGCAAACATTGTTTTTAATATCTCTTTGACTTTTGCCTTTCAGGAGGAACCTATGGAGAACAGAACTTTCCATCTTGCCTAGTAGGAGTTGGGACACCTATTGTTAATATACAGACTATACTCATTTGATTAATGTTGGGAAGAAAGTCACATACAGAGACCTTTATGCGCTGGGACCTACTGTCTTGGAAAAGGATGCAGGATGTTTTCTCTAAAGGTTACTGCAGTAGCCTCCTGTAGCAAATGTCTGACTTTTACTAGGTGGTCTGATTATTGTCTCTCTGTATCTAACAACTACAAATTCTGATAATTTCATCCTCCCTTACAGTAATGGCCATACCAAGCTGCCATCTGGTTGGCTTCTGACATGTGAGGTAACTGTTTATTTAGCTATCCCTGCTAGCAGCACCAGGAAGGGGGCTTGTTCCTCTGGAGGACTGACAAGAGATAGAGACCTTCCCCCTAACGCCATAAGAATAATTAGTTACAAATAGAAAGAAGAGGGAAAGGTTAGGACTAGAGGGCAATATGATCCTTAATGGCTATAGGAGAACAAAGACCAGGAGTCAGGCCGTGCAAGGAATGGAAACTGTCCTGAGACACCTGATCACACACCTGATCTCCAGCCTCATTCCAAGCCTACTTCTGCCCCCTGCCCCCAGACCCACTGAGGACAAGCTTCCTGCCAGTGACGGCATGTAAGGATGGAATTCCCGCTCTAGAGGCTGCCATCATCACCCATGTCCCTCCCCTTGGCTGTGTAGCCCTTCCCTTTGGGTATCTCATCCCCAGCCTTTTTCCTTAAATAAATTCAGTTTTCTTAAATCACCATATGAAATGTCTAGTCAGCCTGCCTGACCACCACCAATGTAAGGCATTCTGGAAGGCAGCTCTGAACTTGGCCACTTCTGCCAACACAGAGTTTGTTGACTCTCAGTTTTCACATTAAAGTGCCCTGAAGCCTTCTAGTCAGCAAAGAGCATTGCTGGGAAGCCCGAAGGCCGTTTTCTTGTGATCTTCTGTATAAACCATTCAAGTCCATGCCTACTATTAATTTTTAAAATGTCCTAATACAAACCATTTTCATCATTTACAAAGGCAGAGAAGGGTCCCCACTGCCCCACAGATTAACGGTTGGCTTCCTTTCCAATTTGCTAACAGTCCAGCTGTTGCAGGAGAGGAAAAGCCCAGGGGAGCAGCCTGCCCACCACCTGCCTCCTGCTGTTTCCCAGCATGCCTCCAGCTCCTGCTCCACTGTCACTTGCTCCACTACTTCCTGCTCCACCACTTTCTGCTCCACTGCCTCTTGCTCCTGCTCCACTACCTTCTGCTCCTGCTCTACCATCTTCTGCTCCTGCTCCACCCCCTTCTGTTCCACGGCCTCCCGCTCTTGCTCCACCACCTCCCGCTGCACAGCCTACCACTACACCACCTCCTGCTTCACTGCCACCCACTCTGTTCCACCACCTGCTCCACTGACCTGTGAGCCTGCTTTCTTTTGGGCTGGGGGTTGAGGAAATGGGACCATATCTTTGTATTCACTTAGTATAAAAGTAGCTGGAGCTTTGCCTTTTTCAGTGAGTGGGAGAGGAGCTGGGCCTACACTGGGAAACTGTTTCTGAAACTGCAGATAATCATGTGCATGTGTGAACATGAGGCACCATCAGGCACCGGCATGAGTGTCCCTGGTCCTGGCGATAGCTCTTTGAAGGAAGTCTGGGCATCATTTTTAAACAGAAGCTACAAAGGAACAGGCCTTTCAGACCATCTGAAATAAGCTTAAAGTTAGACCTGGATGGATTTCACTAAGATCACTTTTTCTGGGTGATGCTGAGAACTAATATCATAACCTGAGATGATCTGGACCCCAATTCAATTTTTAAAGTATATTTTTATTGATTTAAGAGAGGAAGGAAGAGGAATAGAGAGATAGAAACATCAATGATGAGAGACAATCATTGATTGGCTGCCTTCTGCATGCTCCTACCAGGGATCCAGCCTGCAATCCAGGCATGTGCCCTGACTGGGAATTGGGAATCAAACTGTGACCTCCTGGTTCATAGGTCAATACTCAACCATTGAGCCATTCTGGCTGGACCCCAATTCAAATTTTAACAGCTTTGTCTGGAAGGTAATTTTCTTTGTCAATAGATGATGTACCTCCAATTCTCACCAAAATGAGGCTGAAGCAAATTCATGTTATTGTCCTCTTTTATTTAAATTCACTAGTGAGAATGATGTATTGTCATTCAGTTTAAAGACAGGATCCTGAGCCTCAGAGAGGTTATATCCATTAAATTAATTATCCTACCACACTATTAATAAGTGATAGAGATGAAATTCAAAGCCAAGAATGTGACGTGATGGGTTCAGGACATACCACCCTCCATTACGGCATTTACTGCATTGAATTTATAGAGCTGAAGGAGTTTGAGGAAAGGGCAGAAGCAGGAAGGGATCATCGGAAGAAACTGATTCCAGTGGGAGGTTCCAGGAATAGCTCTTAGGTTCAGAAGCACTCATGCTGCAGAAACCTCCCTACAAACTCACTACCTTCACAGTAATCAGATCATGGCAAAGTGATGTCTTACCCTCTAGGCCTCAGCTTGGGTCTGCACTGAGTCCCTGCTTGGGAGCATCTCATTGGTGGAGCCTAGGTCACAGTCAGAAACCAGGTTGCAAGGAGACCTGGGAAATGTAGTTGTTTTTTATCTACACTAATAAAAGAGAAACATGCAAATTGACTGTCCCTCTGCTACGCCCACCAGTTAATTAATTCCAACAAAGATGGTGGCGGCCAAGGAGCTGGAGTGAGCAGGAGGCTTGGGTAGCCCCTGGCAATGGAGTAAACCAATCTTCCTGCCCAACCTGGCTGCTGCTGAAGGAGTGGCTGGAAACCTGGGTCACTGAGGGGCGTGGCCAGCCTTAAAACAGCCCTTAGCCCCTTACCCAGGCTGGCCATGCCCCATGGAGTAAGAGTCCCTGCTTGGGGGCCTGGCTAGCCTGCAAACAGCCATCATCTCCTCACTCAGGCTGGTCAGGCAACCCAATAGGGATCCCCACCCTGAAGAGGGTGTGGCCATCCTGAAATCGGCTCTCAGCCCCTCACCCAGGCTGGCCAGGCACCCTAGTGTTCCTCCCACCCAGCTCCTTGCCCAGACTGGCCATGCCCCCATGGAGTAAGAGTCCCTGCTGGGGGCTTGGCCAGTCTGCAAATAGCCATCAGCCCCTCACTCAGGCTGGCCAAGCACCCCAGCAGGAACCCCTACTCTGAAGGGGGTATGGTCAGCTTGAAAACACCCTTCAGCCCCTCACTCAGAATGGCCACAACTCTCCCAGAGGAGACCCTCACCCCCTGCTTGGGGTCCTGGCCAGCCTGCAAACCACCACAGGCTCCTCACCCAGGCCACCCCAAACCCCAATGGAACCCCCTCCCTGATCAGGGACACCCTTCAGGGCAAACCAACTGGCCTCCACCTGTGCACCAGGCCTCTATCTATACTAATAAAAGGGTAATATGCTAATTAGACTGGGAGGCCTTCCAGGAGACCTTCCAGACATTCTTCTGGACAAAACCATGGTGGCAGGGCCAAGATAGAGGTGGTTAGAGGCCAAAAGGCAAGGGCATTGTGGGTGATCAAGCCAGTGGGAAGGGCTGGTGGGAGTGAACAGGCTGGTGGGGGAGGCAGTTGGGGGTGAACAGACCAGCAGGGCTGCCAGTTGGGAGCAAGCAGGCCATCAGTGAGGGTCAGTTGGGGGTGATCAAGACAGTGGGGAGCAGTTTGGAGTGAGCAGGCCAGCAGGGGGTAGAGCAGGCTGGCGGGCATAGTGGTTAGGGGCAATTAGGCAGGCAGGCAGGTGATTAGGAGCCAGCAGTCTCAGATTGTGAGAGGGATGTCCAACTGCTGGTTTAGGCTCGATCCCTACAAACTGGCAGTAGGACATCCTTCGAGGGGTCCCAGATTGGAGAGGGTGCAGACTGGGCTGAGGGACACTCCCACCCCCAGTGCATTAATTTCGCTAGTGTAATTCCTCAGGCTTCTAGTTTTCTAATAAGACTAAATTAGCCTTAGCTGGTTTGGCTCAGTGGATACAGCATCGGCCTGTGGATTGAAGGGTTCCAGTCAAAGGCACATGCCCAGGTTGTGGACTCAGTCCTCAAGGGGGTCATGTAGGAGGCAGCTGATCAATGATTCTCTCTCATCATTGATGTTTCTATTTCTCTCTCTTTCTTCCTCTCTGAAGTCAATAAAAATATATTTAAAAAATAAGACTAAATTTATTCAATAACCTATTAAAAGTTTTGGTTATAAATATCCAACAGTATAAAAAGTACAAAACAGCCCTAGCTGGTTTGGCTCAGTGGATAGAGCCTCGGTCTGAGGACTGAAGGGTCCCAGGTTCAATTCCAGGCAAGGGCACATACCTGGGCTGTGGGCTCAATTCCCAGTGTGGGGCATGTAGGAGGCAGCTGATCAATTATTCTTTCTCATCATTGATGTTTCTATCTCTCTCTTGCACTCCCTTTCCTCTCTGAAATTAAAAAAAAGTATAAAACAGATTTGTAGGTTTCTAATATGTTAATACAAAATGAATGTGTACATGCAGTGCATCCTCCAGGCAGAGAGAAGTAGAAGGGAAAAAGCAGACTGTGGCTGAGGTCCCGCAATAAATAAATAACAAAAAAGTGATGATCCATGTTATAGTATATTCTAGACCAACACTGTAGCCACAATGCACACACACAAAAGAACCATTTCAAAATAATTCAGCAGGAAGATGATAGTGGCTGAGATGCTTGCAATCCAACTTAAAGGCTATGGGAAAGCTGCCCCTGCTCACTGTGTGGTCCATACATATGGTGGCTTATAGTTTCTTCCAAAGGAATATAACATTTTAAGTTTAAGAACTATAAAACCATAGGTTGTCCATTAAAAGTGGCTCACTCCTAAAAAAAAAAAATGGCGGCGGAGTAAACAGATGCACCTGGAGCTTTGTCGCTGGGCAGAGGGAGAGAGAGCGGCTGGGAGTCGCACTGGGAGTGATTGGAGGCAAGTTGGGAGCCAGTTATCCTCCAGGAGAAGGCGGGGAACTGCTGGACGGGGCTCTCCCAGCCGGGCAGCCCCACTGCAAAGGGTCTTTACCTGCCCGAGCCCCCGGCAGGAGCGCGGAGACCGAGCCATCTTTCAGAGGGAGGTGGATGTCTGCAGCCATCTGAAGCTGGCAGCTGCGCACCCATCAAACAGCTGGGGACCCGGGGACCTAGAGCTCCGCTCTCCAATCAGCACGGACACGCAGCGGACTCAGAGATCCACAGACACGCAGCGGACTCAGAGATCCACGGAGCACACGGTGAGATCAGACTACGCCTGGGATAAAAGGGAGGTCTGAAAGCTGCGGCTGACGGAGGCACCCCGAGCAGCCGGGGACACAGAGCACGGCTTTCCAGGCAGCGCGGACGCG
>PVJN01017251.1:0-40907 GCA_004026805.1 Lasiurus borealis | reverse complement strand
GAGAGAGAGAGAGAGAGAGAGAGAGAGAGAGAGAGAGAGAGAGAGAGAGAGAGAGAGAGAGAGAAGAGGGAGGTTATTTATCTAGGAAGAACAAAGGGAAGGCATAGGAGGAAAGACTGGGAGGCTAATTTCAAGGACTGCTGGGGAAGTGATATCGGGCACTTAAATTTACTATGATTCTTCAGGTAATTATCTAGGGTATGAAGTGAAGGAAGGACTGATGCTAGTTCACGGTCCCTGCTGACCTTTTGGCCACACGAAACGAATGCTAAGGCAGCAAGAACATGGAGTAATTCAGCTAAACTCTTGACATTTTATATTTCAAAGTCTATTTAATAGACAACTTGTATTTGTTATTATTAAGCCCAGTAGCAAATAAAATGACTCCAAATCAGAAAGTCAAAACACACCAAAAGATGTTTTAATTATTAGAGTGCAGACCAAAACCACTCAAATAGCACTGGAACCATAAATTTTATGCTAACAAATTGATGGTGTTTTAATTAACTTGCCAGAGGTAAAGCATTACTGTAACTGGATAGTCATAGGGAGTATGAGCTGAAGAAGAAATGATAAGAGACAGAAGAAAGTGCAATGTGATGGCAGTGAAAGTTAGAAGGTGAAGATTAATATTTGATTAGAGTTTAGAATGGAAGACATGACAACTAATGACCACATTGGAATAGTTCATATAAAAGCGATAGGATATTTTTTAAAGTATTGGATTTGTTGGGGGTGACATTGACTAATGAAATTTTATAGGTTTCAGGTGTATAATTACGTAATCTGTCATCTGTATACTGTATTGTGTGTTCATCACCCAAAGTCAAGTCTCCTTCCACCACTGTTTATCTCTTCTTTACCCTTCCTTTCTAGTAATCAACTATATTATTGTCTGCATCTATGAGCTATTATTTTTATTTTTTCTTAGTCATTTCAGCTTTTTCACCTAGCCCACAACCCACCTCCCTTTTCATAGCTGTCAGTCTGTTTATATTTTGTTAGTTTATTTTGTTCCTTAGATTCCATCTATGAGTAAATCATATGGTAGTTATCTTTCTCTGACTGACTTATTTCAGTTAACACAATGCTCTCCAGGTCTAGCCATTGCTATTGCAAAGGGTAAGATTTCCTTCCTTTTTATGGCCGAGTAGTATTCCATTGTGTAAGTGTACCACAGTTTTTATCTACTCATCTGCTGATGGATACCTGAGATGCTTCCAAATGTTAGGTATTGTAAATAACACTACAGTGAATATACTGATGCATATATTCTTTCAAATTAATGTTTCAGGATTCTTCGGATATATTCCCAGAAGGAGAATGGTTTTGACATAAGGCAGTTCTGTTTTTAATTTCATGAGGCAACTGCACACTACTTTCCACAGTGGCTGGGTCAATCTACATTCTAACCAACAGTGCAGGAAGGTTCTGTTTTCTCCACATCTTTGCCAACACTTGTTATTTTATTTATTGATGATAGCCATTTTCACAGTTATGAGGTGATCAAAAAATCATGGTATAAATATAAAAACAGACATATAGATCCATAGAACAAAATAGAGAGCTGAGAAACAAAGTTATATCTGTATACTCAATTAATATTTGACAAAAGAGACAAAAGTATACAATGGGGCAAAGACAGTCTATTCAATAAATGGTGCTGGGAAAATTGGACAGATATGTACAAAAACCTGAAACTAGACCACCTTCTTATGCCATGCACAAGAATACTCAAATAGCACTGGAACCATAAATTCTTTCAAATTAATGTTTGAAAGAATTAACGGAGATGAAAGAACCTAAGTGTTAGAATGGAAACTATAAAAATCCTGGGGGAAAAAACATAGGCAGTAAAGTCTCAAACATTTCTTGTAGCAGCATTTTTTTTTCTAATATATCTCCTTGGGCAAGGGAAACAAAAGAAAAGTAAACAAATGGGATTGCATCAAACTGAAATGTTTTTGCACAGCAATGGAAACCATGAGCAAAATGAAAAAATAACCCACCGAATGGGAACACATTTTTGCCAATAATATGTCTGATAAGGGGTTGATATTCAAAATTTATAAAGAACTAATAAAACTCATCATCAAAAACAATCCAATTAAAAAAAATAGGCTAAGGGTCTGAATAGACACTTACCCAAAGAGGAGCTACAGATGGCTAATAGACATATGAAAAGATGCTAGAAATCACCGATTATCTGAGAGATGCAAATTAAAGCAATGAGATATCAACTACCATCAACACCTAGATTAAAAACAAATAGCCAACTGAGAATTGTAGATGCTACAGCAAATAATTATTCAGAATTAACTATGCCTTTATGACCCTTATGACATCTATATGTTATGCTGAAGACAATAGGGTTCAGAAGAAGACTGTATGGGTCAGAATTTTCTATCTACTGTATATTGCCATTTTATTCACAGAGAATAAACTCAGCAGAAGCTCAGAAAATATGAATGCTTGTTATAATTCTGCATATTTTCTAAGTGCACAGAAGAGTGATTTAAGTTCACAATCATGTTACAACTCTGAACATTATGATTTATATTCAGATCTCTTTAAATGATATACCATCACAATAATATGCAATAAGATATTGCTTTTCTGATTTTATAGTCAAATTAGAGGCCCAGTGCATGAAATTCGTGCAGGAGTAGAGTCCCTAGGCCTGGCCAATAATCAAGACCAATCTGTGGGGTGACTGG
The DNA here is from genome assembly GCA_004026805.1 of Lasiurus borealis. NCBI lineage: Eukaryota > Metazoa > Chordata > Mammalia > Chiroptera > Vespertilionidae > Lasiurus > Lasiurus borealis. The sequence continues at coordinate 38,190 of PVJN01017251.1, read as the reverse complement.
CAGGGTGATCAGAGGGCCCCAGCTGGCACCCACCTTGGCCAGCCTGGGGCCTGCGGGCTGGGACAGCTGCTGCATGGAAACGTCTGCTCCCTGATGGTCAGTGTGTGTCATAGTGACTAGTCATTCTTCAGGTAATTCTGCTGTTTGGTTGATTTGAATATTAAGCTTCTATTATATAAGATAAACACAGGCTTGGAAAGGTAAGATAATCTGCCCTGGGTAGAATAGGTAATGGCTGAGCTAGTATTCAAATCTAGGTCCTTTTTTCCCAAAACTTGTGACTTTTCTGCTTTTTACTAAGAGAAGATAAAAAACTAATGACAAATTTATTGCTTATCCAGTTATTAACATTTAATAAGTACCATGTGAATTTTAAAATACAATGAGAAAAATCAATAATGCATTATATATTTAAAGGAAATGTTAAATTATTTTAAATGAGATTAAGTACTTAACATATATTAGATAGTAATAAGCATTCACTAGATTGGAAAATAGTGAATTATTGAGTTCTCCCTCCTTCCTCTTTTATTGAATTCTTTAGGATGACACTGCTTATAAAAACTATACAGGTTTCAGGGGCACAATTTCACAACACACCATCTGTACACTGTTTTGTGTGTTCCTGACCCCACATCAAGTTTCCTTCCATCACCATTTATCCCTTTGTACCTCCTCCAGCTTCTGGGAAGTTATCACACTGTTGTCATTGTCCATGAGTTGTTTTTTTTTTTTAATCTTTTTCTTTTCTTCTTTGCACAATCTAAAACTATATATAGTTACTATATTATTGTCCCCTAGAAGTTACCACACTGTTGTCTATGTCCATGAGACTTTTCTTTTTTTTGTATCTATTAAAACCATATATATTCTGGAAAATAAATTTCATCTAAGACGATTTCATCTCTAATGATTATAAGTTACTGGTAATTCAAACGAAAAACAACTTCGGACATCATTTATAGTTAGGCATTATACATTGGTTACTTTGATGAATCCTCAAAACAACCTATATTTTTTCTACTTTATAAGTGGAGAAACAATCTCATAGAAGATGAATAACTTTCAAAACTTTAATACAGGTAGTAAATGACATACCTATAATTTCGTCCTAGACTTGTGTGTCTCCAAAGCCCATGCTTATTATTATTATTTAAGGCACGATATTTCCTGAGGCTTTCTGTATACTGTAGTTATTTAAAAAAAGGAAAAGCTGTAGGTTGCTTGCTGTAGTTCTCCAAGTCTTCAGTTTAATCATTTGACTGTGAATTCTGTTATACTTGAAAACAATGAATCAAACTGATTTAAAATTCTCATTGAAAAAGGTTAGGTAGCCTAGAGTACAAGCACCATTATTTTCCAAGATAGATGGAAAAATAAATTTAAAAAAATTCAGGAATCAAAAAAGATGTTTTTATTCCAATTTTATTATATATATTATTAATATCTTATAAAGTCTTTTTTAGTGTATGAAATTAAACATATGAGAAGTAGATGAGTTGCCTTTTTGTGCTAGCTGTAGAAGAGATATATAGCCTATATAGTTTATAACCTAGTTGAGTGGAAATTTATTTTAATAAGTTTATTAGTTTATAAGATTTTTAAGAATCTTCTTTAATGTGTTTTTGTATTCATCTTTTACAGATTTGACATTTGTCCCAAAGAGGAGAGTAAATTTCCTGATGTTTCATTACTTGGCTATCCAAAGCTTTCCTAACATAACGTCCTATTTTAGTCTCATAGTATTCTAACTCTTTATTTTCTGAATTTTGAATTCTTATAACTTTCCACTTTAAATGTTCTATCAATTTTACATTACAGTATACTGTTATCTATTATGATTCTGCAGAGAATATAACAGCCATTATCTTATATAACAGTCTTTCACTTATATTATCACAAATCCTTCACAGAACTTTGTATATTAGTATTTTTATAGCATATGTTTACTGAATTCTGGAATACTTGAATTGATTTTTCTTTATCTTTTTTTATTGTGGAGTTTTTTTTTTTTTTCATAGGAAACGTGTTTTATCAGACCTTCATTCACCATTTTTCAGCATATGTTTATTGAGTCCCTGTCATACTAGAGACTTTTTTTATAAGTTTGAAATACAGTGATAATAAGAGATAAGGTCCCTTCTGTTGAACTCACATTGTAGTTCAAACTATATTTTAAATAGTATTGGGTAGTGTAAAGATCTTATGTCTCACATTTTACTTTACCATCTATTGGCTCTATGGTCCCAGGCAAGTTATTTGGTTTTTAAGAGACTCAGTTTTATTGTTGGTAAAATGGAAATACTGTACTTATTGTCAATCTTGGTAATTACATATGTGAATGTGTCCTAAGTGGTATTCAGTGCATGGTTGACACTCAATGTTAATGTCTTTTCTTTTTACTTTCCTCATCCATCCTTTCATATAGCTGTAACTTATGGCCAGGACTATCTAGTTAAAGGGATGGTTTTATGTCCTATTGTGCTTTCTTCATTATATTTGTTCTCTAAAATTTCTGAGGCTCACCTGCTTTTCATTCAAGGCAACTTTCTCTGAAAAGTAGAAATAATCAGAACATGTGATGACTATCTTATTCAGTAGTTTTTATTTCTTGGACTTATTTTTTTTATCTGCATAGATTTGCCTTCTTTCAGTCCTCTCCTTGATACTTTTGTACATGGATTTCCCCCTAAATTTATCAGTTTTTGACATATTCTGAATGTCCATGAAGAGTATATTTTCTTTCAGTTTCTTCTGTTGGCCTCAAAACCTTCTTGCCAACATTATGTGTTTTCTCTAAAATCCTACACTTTTCTCAGTATATTTGCATTATCATTTTTCTAGGTTGGAATGGTAATATATGTAATGAACCCTTCATGATTGCCACCTGATCCTCTGTTTGACCATCAAAATAAACTACATTTAAAATTCTTCTGCAAAGAATTCTTCATTGTGCCGAGACGGTTTGGCTCAGTGGATAGAGCATCGGCCTGGGGACTGAAAGGTCCTGGGTTTGATTCCAGTCAAGGGCATGTACCTTGGTTGTGGGCACATCCCCAGTGGGGGGCGTGCAGGAGGCAGCTGATCAGTGTCTCTCTCTCATCAATGTTTCTGGCTTTCTATCCCTTTCTCTTCCTCTCTGTGAAAAATCAATAAAAAAATTAAAAAAAGAATTCTTCATTGAAATAACATGTCTGTGCTTTTGCTACTTCATTTTTAAACTAACCTATGCCTTCTAACTTCAATAAAATGAATGACAGACACTTCTGTCTAATCTCAATAATTGAGGAGCTGATTTTCTCACTTTTCTTGGGACATTCTAAAAATTCTCTTCAGAGCTACACTAATAAAATAAAAATATGCAAATTGACTGTACCTCCACAATGCCCAACAGCAGATCAGGAGTAACTATGCAAATTAACCCAATAAAGATGGTGGGTTAATTTGCATATGCACGAGCATAGCAGCTGAGGGTGGGGAGGCCACTTGTGCTTGCACCAGCATCCAAGTGGTCTGAAGGCCTCTCTGGGCCTATGCACTTAAGCACAGAGCAGCTGGGAATGGGGTGGGAACATCCCCAGAATCCAGGCATTCTGACCTGGTGCATGTGCAAGTGGCTGAGGGTGGGGCGGGAACATCCGCCACAACAAACAAGCAGAGAGCAGGGTCCTGCTTGCCCCTGGCCATGGCAACAAGGGCAAATAGTCTCCAACAGCGTTCCCACAGAGAGCAGACAGCAGGGCCGTGCCTGTCCCCTGGCCCTGGCGGCTAAGAGCAAGCAGACCCCCACAGAAAGTAGACACCAGGACCTACAGTGGTGCCAAGCAGGCAGGTCCACAGAGAGCAGAAAACTATGAGGAGCAGGCCTAAGCCATCTGTAGGACATCCCCTGAGGTCTCCCTGATTGGAGAGGGTGCAGGTTGGGCTGAGGGGACCCCCTCCTCTGTGCACAAGTTTTGTGCACCAGCCTCTCGTTTGACATATACAATCACTTGGTTTCTGGTAGACAATATCTACACTTGTGGGAGCCCCTTTCCATGTCCCTCATGGTTCAGGGTTCCCGGTTTAGGGTTCGGGTTCTGAAGGAGGCCACATGCAAACGAAATGAGAGACCAGAAAGCATTAATTTGGCGATATTGGGGGGCCAGGTGGGAGCCTTCCTCTAGTGGAAAGGACTGCCACTTGCTCTGGCCTTTTTCTCCCTTTTATTAAGGCTTTGGGACACACCCCTAGCCTTTAGGCAGGAAATAACAAAACAGAAATTAACATGAAACAGATAGAGGTTGCTTCAACCAATAATGTTTCAACTAAATAGTGAGTAATTAGCTCTGACCTTTCAGAGCAATTAAGGTTGGCCAGCCTTCTGGCTTCCTGTTTACATCCATTTAGTGAGAACAATATTTGGTTTCCGACATACACTTTCCTATATCTTCTAGATTTAAATATGAATTACATATTATTTATATGGAAAAATCACTAAAACATACATTATTGTAAATTTATTTATTTACATTAAACTCCCTATCTTATTTCACTCTCTATCTCAAAACAAGGAAATACCAGACTGAATATCTATTAATGCTAGTTATCTAACCAATTGCATAATTAATTTGGGAGATAGAAAGTCAGAGAGATATAATTCTTTGCAGAAAGAAATGCTTACATAGCAGTTGTTCAAAGAATATATAAAAAAGTAAAGACAACTTTAAATTATCAGGTGTATTTATTTTTTCTGTTTTGTTTTGATTAGCTACAGTCATCAACATTTTTAATTATTTAAATACTTAATGTTGCCTTTATAAGTATATTCTAATTAAATCTGGCAATAGATTTTCCTCCTGTTTTTCATTTAAAAAACTATTTAAATGTAAAAAACACAGAACATCCCCTTTGGAAAAATAAAACTTTCAATTTGGATAGGTAATTTCCACTAGTAAAATAATAGACCACTTTGATCACTCTTGATCAGCATTTCCCCAAATGGTGTTTTAGGGAAAGCTAATCTATACAATGTTAATACCAAAGAAGCTCTTTTAGTTAACCTGTATTTAGAAAGTACTCTTTAATTTCCTTTACAAAATTCTAACTGATGCCTACAGCATGCAATATTTCTCTTTAATATATACATGATTTTTCTTTCTGTCAGTTAGCAGAGTCAGTTAAAGTAAGTGTGATCAAAAAAGATATTTGCTTCTACAAAAACAATGTTGAATGCTTAGATGGTATTTGATAAAGGCAGTCATTAAAAATAATTATGTTTAACTAGATGTAGATGAAGTAACTGTAAAATATTTGTAGGAAAATAATAAAATGTTGATGCATTCTATACTCAGAATGCTTCATATATTCTTTACATTCTCATCCCATTTTGAAGAATCAGAAACTAAAAGTCTGATAATCTTAATTGGAGTGGTACATAGTACAAGAAAACCTCTGGGACTTTAATCAGTAGTCATATTTGCTAACAACAGAAGTTGCCTCAATTTTTAAAGACTGGCATATGAATATACATGTTTAAGTGAAAACAATATATCTTGAGGTATGCATATTATAAATTCCTTTTTAATGAACTGACCAATATCATCTTTATCTTATAAAATGTTCCTAAAGAATATGCTATGGGGAAATTTGGGGAAAGCTAATGTCTTCATATGGTGTCTAGTGAGCACATTTACTACACATATTAAAATTTACAGTTTAAAATTGCTCTTTGTAGAGGAAAGAAGATACTGCCTCTTGCTCTTTTAGGACAGGTGATGTTTATTCACTGATACAACTAATATTTGTTGGGAATTTAGTGTATGAGGTTATCATCCTAGGTTCTTGGGATCCATTGGTACAAAAATGAAAAATAAAATTCTCCATTCTCAAGGAGTTTATACTGTCAGGTAAATCCACCGAGGTAGAAAAACAAAACAACTAAAGAAGGAAACAGGGCTTCTAATATGGAAGAAGGTGTTGGAAACAATATTCTCCTTGAGTGTTCCACCTGGATGTCTCCTGAGGCTCTGAAAACTAAATGCTATTTGACATGCTTTCACTCCAGGAGAGCCTTCAGTGCTCCCTGAACTGAGGGTCCACAGCCTCATCTTCCAACCTACTTCCACCACCTGGCCTTTCTTAGACACTTTATTTTCACCTTTAATCTTGTACTTGATTTCCCCAACTTTCTGATAGGTAACCAAATAGTATTCTAACACCATTCTTGTTAGCCAGGTCTCCGCTTAAAAGGCACCTCCACAGGAACCTACCCTGTTACTGATCTGGGGCAGACCCTCAATCAGACATGACTGGATTTAGGCATGACATGGCAATTTCCTGACTCTGATATTTTTTTCATGTGGTCAGGCTTGTCTTTCTCTCACGAGTATTATGTAGAAGTGGAGGCCTTGCATAATTTCTACCCAACTTTATCTCCAGGGCCAAAGTGATGCCTGAACCAACACCTGGCGCTTGGTAAGGTTTTAATGACAGAAAAAAGTTGGATTTTTTTTTTCAGTTGCTTCATTTTTTTAATTATAGGGCTTCTCTGGTAATATGAATATTTAATATAATAAAATATTCATATTACCAAATATTAAGTTTATCAAAACTATTTTTCTTGGATTTTTTTTTCTGAGAAGTATTTCTTCACATCACTGTTCTGCAGAATATAGTTTGAGAAATATACATCCATTAGAAGCTTGAGTAATAAATTTTATTCTAAAAATTCATCAAATTGAACATATTTTTAGCACATCATGCTAAGTGCCAAAATCACAGTGCTGCTCTCCAAGTTGGTTATTGATTTAAATGAGAACAAATATAAATATGTAAAATGGTGATGCAAAAGCTGTATATTCCCATAGCCATCAATTCAGGGTCATATTAGTTATCAATATCCCTTGTTTACTTTTGATATCTCTGTAAAATCAAGTTTTCCCCATTGGATAACAATAATCAAATATTTGTATGACTTACTTGTGGCCCTTCTAAAATATAATCTCACTGTTTGAAACAAAAGTCATAATCATGTAACTGTATCAGTTATGTTATACTTATAACTTAAAATCTTTCTGAGTTATCAGAGGGGTATATTGACATGTTCAAACATTTTATTTTTAAGCTTCTGCTTAAAATTTATCATTTTAAATCCACCATGATTGTTATTTATTTATTTATTTTTATTGTTGAGAGTATAACAGATATTCCTCCAAGTTCCCCTCACTGCCCCCTCTCTACCCAGATATCACCCTGTGCCAGGCATAGGGATTGTTTTGGTTATGTTTTGCTTCTAGAATATTTTTTATAATTCTTTCCAGAAAGGAATGAAATTACCCAATCTGCATACAAATATCAGTTTTTAAGAATCTTTGCTCTCTTACTGTATGATGAAATACTGAATGAAGTGTGAAGTTGCATTGAATTCCAAAAGGAATTCATCTGAAATCTTATTTTCCAGTTTAAGCAACTTTTTAAATAATGTATATTCCATCCACAGGGTATTTCACTGTGACGAGTTAGTTTGAGGAGTACTTGAAAAGGTAATAGGATCTTAGTGTACAGTGTTATCTCTAGAATCACACTACTTGGTATTAAATCACAACTTTGCTACCATGTAAGCATGACTGGATTAATTGCTTACTCCCTGTGCAGATGCCCTGAACTATAAACAGGTGACACTAATAGTGCATATTTTATAGAGTTATTATGAGAATTCACTTTATATAAAACTTATGAATTATTTAAAATTTTTCCTGGTGCATAGTAAATGCTTAGTAAATATCAGTGAGTTATTGCATGCTGTTTGCTAATATAGATAATATAATTTAATGGATGAGAATAAAGTTTCTGTTGGAAAATATTCTTCATACTAGTTGGACTTACCAATAGATATTCAAATCTTGATTTGAGGTACAACCAAGGATGAAGTATATATTTATATAATTTTTAAGCTCATTTGTTTCAAAATCAGACCAATGTAAATTCATTTACTTCCTAGCTATTGGTTGTTCAGGCAGTTCACTTAACCTCTCAAAAACATGGTTTTGTTATCTGTAAAATGGAAATGAATCTGAACTTCATAGAGTTGCTATGAGGATAAAAAGGGGAAATTTACATAGGCAGTTCATTATAGGATACAGTGTAAACAATTGATAGATTTTTATATTATTATTATTATTATTATTATTATTATTATTTAGCTTCATATTATAGCTAATTATTTCAGAAAAATATTTTGAATGAAAAGAAAAAGCCAATCCACAAAGACAAAAATCATATGTGAAAAATTGGGGGAATTGCTACAGGTAACTGAGGAATGAGAACAATAAAAGAGATTAGTGATAACAAAAGATAAACTTTGCCTGTATTGCAATTTTGCTTTACAGAACTACAAAAAAGAACTGTTTTATTTGTACCTCATTATTGTCAAAGAACATTTATTAGGCTTACCCATGTTCATGCTCTTGTACTTGCCTATTAAATGACATGATACTTACCCTTTAAAAGGATATAATGAGGTGTATCCTGTCTATGTATAACTCCCCTTTCTGTAATAGGTTTGATATATGGAAAAATGGCCCTCTGTTGCTGTGGAATATAATCAATTTCTACACCTTTCTACTCTTACTCTAAATGAGATAAAACTCTCCCTCTCCTCCAAACTCTAGCTTGATTAAACCTAGTTATAAAATAATTTATTTGGTTTTGTCATGATTCAAATCACATGATATAAAGGCAGAAAATAAAAATAATTCAAAAACTCATAACAATAAAGGGCTTGGAAGTCAGCAGAAAAACATCATTACATTTTATATTGACGTACACTTTTTAAAGAACTTCCATAATTTAATCATTCTTGTGACCCTCAGAAAGAGTCACTGTAGGGATATTTTGAGAAATAAAATTACCAAAGTCATTTGGTTATTTATTTAGTAAACAACTATTGAGTAAACATCCTAAAATGAGATATCCTGGCACCTAATCTATTTTTATTATAGAACTAAAAATATGATAGGTGAATTTTAATGCACAAAAATACATTATGATTTAACAGATTATTTTCCGATTATAGGCTAATTTCTCAGTATTCATTATTGTTTCTATAAACTTTGAGGCAGAGTTTGCAAATGACTAAGAACCTTCATTCTATGAATTTGTACCATGTTTGTTACAAACTTGTATTACATATAATAATTTAGTCACAATGCCTAATGGGCCTCAAGGGCCTCAAGGTAATTGCTAATTTTACTTCAGAAATGCCTATAGTTATTTATGTACAATGTACCTCTTTTTTCTTTTGGAGAGTTTTGTCTCATCCGTAATAATCGTAATCTTAATGAAATTATAGGCCCTGGGTTTGGGAGGATCAGCAGATGTTCACATGCACACAAATAGCCATCCTGTTCCTCTAAAAGCCCAACCAGAGTTACTCAATCTTGGCACCATTGATGTTTTGGTCTGGTGAATTCTTTGTTGTGCGTGCAGTCCTTTCTGGTGAGGAAGTTTGCCAGTACTATCCTTGTCCTCTATCCACTTGGTATTAGTAGCACCCAATCTGTTCAGTTATGATTCCCAAAAGATCTCCATGTATGTATTGTCAAATGTCCTCTGGTAGGCAAAATCACCCCTGGTTAAGAGACATTCAATTATAGCCCAGTGGTCCTGGGTTCATTGGCCTCAGGTTAAGAAAACGCACATCAATGGGAAGGATTTGGAATATTGGACAATATCTGTGACTTACTGCCATTCTCAATTTAGTATTCTTTAAGCCTTTTCCATCACCTTTACTGTAAAACAATTACAAAAATAACCTTTCTCTAAATTAGAGAATTTTAAATATGGTTTTTCTGCTGAAAGAGTTCAGTGATTTACCTGGAGGAAATTATTCTTAACTATACAACATTTTGATTTTCATTCTTTTTTTGTGGCCTGATATATCTAGTCTTCACAAGCTTTGATTCCAAGTGAAGAATGATTAGGTAACCATTGTGCCCTGAGATTAACATCTCTGGACTGGGACATAAGTTGGGAACAAGAGATGTGCACCAGTGAATAGGAAGGAGATCCTGGAGGTTGAGTTGCTTTTCCCTTTATACCCTTTGATTTATTTGCAATAGAAAAATGTCTACTTCAAAAAAAAGTATGGAAATATAAATCTCAAAATATAAGGAGGATGGATATATGGGATATAAACCAATATGATATTATATGTGTAATATATATTAATATTTTAATAAAAACAGTGATGATAATCAAGTGTTATAATTTGCCAAGAACTGTGTAAATCAACTTACATACGTATTTTTTTCATTCACTGTTTACTCAACCTTCTAAGTTAAAAAATATTATGAGCTTATCTTTTCCATTTGATTAAAGAAAATACAAATAAAGACATTAAACTACATATCTTTGTGTTTAAATCTGAGTTTGATTTACTCTAAGATGCATTTAGTTACCTACTTCAATACATGGATTTTATATGTATTCCATTTTCATTACATTTATTTTTAATATAAATTCAAATCTGATAGTTAAGCTGTATTAGTCATCTAATCAAAAATTTTATTAAAACCAGTAAATAAAAACTAAAAATTTTGTTTATGCACAGAATCTATGTTCTAGTGTATATACCAAGTTTACCTAACTTTTTTTCTTCTTCTGTGATCTGCAATAATGAAATAGATGTTAGAAAATAAATATATTTGATATATATAAAATAATGAAGTTGCCTGGTCAGAGTAATTATAATGCATAATTCAATTTTAATTTTAAATGTGAATTATCTACCTCCTCATCAGTGTAAATTAGATAAACAAGATAAATTTACCAGCAAATAAAAAAAAACACATTCTTGTTCTATTTTATTGAGAATAGCATAAATGAAAGGCTCTGGCTAGCTGGTACAGTTATAATGTATAATAAATGACAGTGAAAACAGATTTGTTTGGCATCTCCACCTGGATGAGAATTGTGTCAACATTTTTTGTGATACTTCTTGGTGATATCAAGTTAGTCTGAAGAGCACTTAGCAGATAATAATTATCACCTGGTGAATACTCTCCAGTTGAAAAGGTGAAAATCTATTCAGTGTGTACACTGTATGCCTAATCATTAACCTAAACTACAAAGTTCTAACACTTAATGTTTTGTTGATAGTATAGCTTTAAATAAAACAGATGATGTGAATTATTTTACAAAAAATATGTTTTCCAGTAATTAAGTTTCAGTTTCTATTATTTTTATTGAATGGGCTAATTACTATATAAAGCACAACATATAAGCTTCTAGAATGCTTGCCAGTATAATTTTAAGTTATTATTTTTAATTTGGAGAAAAATAATAAATATTCACTACCTTTACAGGGAAATTTAATGTTTTGAAATTAATATGTATTTTTTGATAACTCATTGTAGACATTCTTAAATGAGCAAATTTTAAGTATCATACATGAGTCAGATGACACATTAATACCTACAGTAAGATAGAATGGTATCCCAGTATTTTTTATTGTTTTCTGGACAGTTATTTATTCATTATCAAATATAAATTTAGCACTTACTGTTTGCCAGATGTTTAACTGTCATTGTATTTTGCTGAAAATAAACTGGTTTTAGTTAATTTTATGGAATTATCCTTCATGTATTATTCAAATCATTTATAAGTAAAATCAATTACATCAACTTTAAATAAAATTTTATTAATAATGATGTGCCTGGCCCTGGCTAGTTTCAGGTCAAGGTCACCTATATAAATTATAGCCCTATCCTGGCTCCTAATCAGGGCATGTGTGGGAGGCAGTCAATCAATGTGTCTCTCTCTCCCCCTTCCTTCCACTCTCTAAAAATCAATAGAAAAAATATCCTCAGGTGGGGATTTAAAAAGAGAAAAGATTAATCAGAGAAGACAGTTTTATTTAGAAAACTGAATTAATACATAGGGAAGCATTTAACCTATGTGTACTTTCTAGGCAAAAATGGACCTGACCATAGGATTATTTTTCATATGCTTGTAATGAATCATAAATACAATGAATAGAAGTAATGAAAGATTATATGAGCATTTGAAAAAATTAAGCCTAATCTGGATAATGAGAAAAAAAACTTAAACACATATTAAAATGTTGTAGAAATATATGCATCTTACTGCATATATTGGTTGGATATATAGGTTTTCTAAGGGGCTATCTGAAGACATAGGAATGGCCATAGAGTTTTCAGAAAAATTTTTATAGTAAAAAAGAAAAGCAATACATTTTTTTTAAAAGAAAGGACACATGTAGTTTAATAGAAAAAATAAGGCAACACTTTACATAAAATGTCTCAACATTTTACTGGCTATTGAAACATGTTGAACCATATGTTGAATAAAATGCTTTTTCTTAATGTAGACCTGAAATGAGAGCCAAACTCTCATTTTTGAAAACACAAAAACTTTAAAATTTTAATTTGATGCCTTGAAATATTCCTCCTTCATTTCATCCAAGCTGCAAAAATTCTTTGAGTGCCTCCTAAATACATATTCTGCTAGGTATTATGGGAAAGTTATAAAGATGTTGTTCATTAGAAGAATTTTTGATGGTAGCAGTAAGTAATACATCTATGAAAGATTTAACAATACAATACATAGTAAATTCTTTAAAAAGAGACTACATGATACTTATATCCAGAGAGGTGAACCTTAGAGTATGTATAGAACTTGGGTTGGGAGAGAACATAGATTAGTCTTTGTTCTGTTAGAGAATGTTACCTAATTCTTATTTGGGAAATTAGTTTGTTACCACTTTAGATTTCAACTTTTTTATCTTTAAATGAGGGAGTTAAAGAAATTCTATCATTCAAATTCTGTCATTCAAATTCTGTCATTTCATATTGAGTTAATCTGCATTTCAGTTTCAGTTAGTGTTACTGCCAATTTTTCTTTCAATAATATGTCCAACACAATCCCAATTTTCTAAAATTTCTACATCAATGTTATGGTTTCAATATACATTAATTATTCTTGGTATTAAGTTTGTTGCTAATATCCTGATACCCAAATGATATTTCCATTGATTCCAACTACAGATGTAGATATTGGATTAATTTCCTGTACCTTTTACTAGTATATCTATTCCATTTTGAATTATTTTTAAATTTATTATGGATATCTTAGTTTTATTTTTGTTGATAACACAGTGTTCTAGCCTTTTCTTTTTTTCTGTATGAACACTTCCTGTGTACTACTTCTTCCTAAGGTCACTTTTCTGTCTCCATGCTCTCTTCTATAGTTGACTGGAAAAGACCTGTTCTTGGCTGTGTCCTAAGATATGGCAGAATATATAATATATTACAGTGAAAATGAGTGTTGGTTTGTTATTTAATCTATCTTCAGTCATATTACCACTCCATAAGAGTATTTTGATTTTGTGACTGGATCTGAAATGTGTTGTGTGACTTTCATTCCTACACTTCTGGGCATCAAGCCTAATGAGATGGAAGGATTTCCTAGAGAATCCCCAAAGCATTCTAATATGAACTTTGCAATTCTTCAAGTACTTTCAAAAGAGATAGAATAAAAATGAAACTATTAGCGATTCTTTGTTGACAATGAAGAAAAAACGATGAATGAGGCAGTGGAGGTTTATAACTTAATATCTTAACAAAAATACTGTCCAACAAATTCAGTATAAATTATGAAAGTATATTTTCAGATATTCTGAAAAATCTCTACATATTGAGGCCTATAAGAGCCAATACACCCAATTACATGAGCCCCCCACCCTCCCACACACAGTATTTATGCTTGCCAAAATAAAAAATTATCCTTTAATTAAAACAACAAACAAGCACAACAGCAGCAACAAAAGAACTTCACACCTATACCCAGCTTAGGCAGGCACTACTGATTTATTGTTCCTTAGCAATTTAATTGAATTCTAAACTTAGAAAAATTTACTTTGTCCTAAATGTGACCATTTAGAATCAGATGTCTAAACTAGATGATGTGAGGTTATATAAAACTATATACTCTAAATGTATACCACTTTTAGGGAGTTATATCTGTAGACCTCCAAATGAACACTCATCTTGGTAATTTGGAGAAACACTTTTTTAAAAATTATGCTCTTCCTCTTAAACACACACACACACACACACACACATTTTCACATATGTAAGCACATTGACACACACTCCTCACAATTTTTTTAAAAGGTAAATTAATACTATTTATAATATAGAGTTAACTTTACAAAGGAATTTTAAAGTAACAGAACTTAATTGTGGAAGAAGAAAAATAACAAATGTGATACAGTTAGAATTGCCGAGACTTGAGTTTATCAAACCCAAGTTCTGGCCCTAGAGTTTGGTACCCTAATGCTTGGATTGGTTTTTGAGCACTGATAAGGAACTTGTCTTAAGACTACAGGGGTAAAATAATTCTCAAATAATTCACTGTTTTCTATAAACAAATAGCTAAGAGGTTAGATTTTGCATATTTTTATGTAAAAATTCACAAATGGCTGCCCTGAGGAGACTCAAATAAAATGTGGTTAATGAGAAAATGTGTTTTTATAATTAACCAATTATATGTAGCAAAAACCATATTTACAAAATGATGTGCTGAAAATTTTCTAAATAAAACTCTCTTCTCTGGTTAATCTTTTCTTTTTTTAGAAGGTAATTTCATAAGTTTATCTGGACTGCATTCTTTAGTGCAAAGAAAATTGTTTTGGATAAACATTGTAAGGAAATTGTTTTATTATAAAGATATAATTATATCATTCAAATAAAATAGTGTGTATTTTTGTTAGTCCTTTATTTCTGTGTTATTTTAATGTATATAATTGAATATATATATATTTGAATATATATTTTTGAAATAAATAACAGTTATTATCTATCAATATATTGCTAATCCGATCTTTATGAAAAAAATAGTTCATAGGCAGAATAAGATCTACATAATATACAATGCTTTTATTTAAAATGATTTCTTGCTTCAAAAAATCAGTGTAAAATGGTTAAAGAAAAGGTACATTGGTCAACAATACATACATAATACGTCTCCTTTTAAGATATAGTACGACCTAGCAAGATATAGTATGGTCCTAGGCTACTCTTCTTGTGCACATTCACAAGAGAATTTCTAATAAATAGGAGTCGATTTTAATGTCCCATTACTCTTTCCACATGTTTTCTATTTTGCCAAAGGATCCTCACATAGGCATAAGAAACCCTCCGGTGAATTCGGCTGGAGTTCCCTACAAGAAAAGAATTCATGAGTTCATAAATCTTTCCGTCCCTTCAATTTATCTAGAGAGTTATGGATAGCATGCTGAGTAGCAGTACATGGAGCAGATCATCTTGAAAAATAATGCCATCTCCATAACAGGGAGGTTGCTATTTCCCAGTGGGGGTGAGCTGTTCAGGCTGTATAGATATGGCCTTATTTCAGATTGCTGCTGGCAGGGAAAATCACATTCTTCTTGGTTTCCATATTGCTTTGAATATATTTCAGTACCTGAGACTCTATAATTATGTCAAAAAAGCACATGTTAAGTTTCAGATAAAAATGGACAAAGAAAGGAACTTTAACAGTTAAAATGGTTGAAACCGGTTTGGCTCAGTGGATAAGAGCATCGGCCTTCGGACTGAAAGATCCCAGGTTCGATTCTGGTCAAGGGCATATACCTTGGTTGAGGGCACATCCCCAGTAGGGGGCATGCAGGAGGCAACTCTCATCGATGTTTCTAACTATCTCTTTCCCTTCCTCTCTGTAAAAAATCAATACAATATATTAAAAAAAAGAAATAACAGTTAAAATGTATTGTTCTATTATTGAAGTTCTCTAATGTATAAAGGTATTACAGAATTCAAAGATTATTATAGAATATTTTATGCTTTGTATGCTATATCTTTAGACACAATGGCAAATAAGAAAGTAGACATTCTTCATTGGCTTGTTTTTCGAATTTTATATTTGGTTATTTTGTTATTAGAAGGTAGGGATTTGTATTTTATTGTTCCTAATTAAACAAAATAGCAGCTACATTTCTAATCAGGCATTTGTTTCTAATGAGTTATCATTTCTCTGTTGTCTGAATGTCACAATATGCATGCATATGTTAAGGTTAAAACATTTTTTTACTAGGTAGAGAAAAAGGTAATTAGTTATAGTTCAAAAGTAGTATATTATAATCCTTCAGAGAAAGAGAATAGTAGGATATATGTATGTATCCTCTATGTATATGTAAATTCTGTGCATCTATCATCCATCTATCTATCTTATTATCTATCTATCTATCTATCTATCTATCTATCTATCTATCTATCTATATCTATCTATCTCTAGCTATCTAGCCATTCATTGATTTATCCAATCAGCAGGGAGGAGATAAGCTTGATCTGTTTTAAGAAATTGTTTTATGGGATTGTGAGAGGACCAGAAAGGTAGGGTTTCTTTGTTGCAGTCTTGAGGATAATTCTTTTTTTGTGGGGTGGAACCTCAACCTTTTTCAACTGATTGGATGAGGCATACTCATATTACAGAGGATAATCTGCTATAGGCATAACCTATGGACACAGACAATAGTGTGGTGAAGGTCTGGGAGAGAAGGAGGTGGGGTGGAGGGGTCAATGAGAAAGAAAAAGGGGGGCATCTGAATACTTTTAACAATAATGATAAGTTTTTTAAAAAGTATATTGGTTTAAATGTTAATCACATCTGAAAACTACCTTTATAGAAAATCTAGACTAGTATTTGAACAATCAACTGAGCACACTAGTTTAGACAAGTTGACTTATAAAAGTAAGCAACACAGGTAGTATCAGGCAAGTTTTTGTTATTTCTGATGTCAATACCAATATCCCAAATAATGAATAAAAAATGTGGGGCATTTGAAATAAAAAGGAATCAGATACAAGAGTAAAACTGATCCTTTTTAGCCAATATGTTGTATTATTCCTTTTTTTTTAAAAAAAACCTATTATTCTTCCCCTATAACTACAACTCTCCTCTCTCTTTCTCCCTATTTAAATGGAACCTAACTTAAACAGTTTTGTCTTTGTTTTCCAATTTTTTAACTTACCTATCTTATATTTCATATGATAGTACATAATTTTTTTTGAATAAGGAGTTTAAGTTTATTTCTTTTTTAGACCTCAGAGTGCCTTAATAATATTAAGCTTTTGTTTGTTATCAATAAATATGTGTGAAATTACCTTCATGGCATATTTTTACTATTAAGGATGGCAGGAACTATCATAAAAATATCCATCACATTGAAAGTGTTCTTGCTTTTATACTCTTTCTCTCTCTCTCTTTTTAGATAACCAAGTGACTTTAATGCCATTACAAATAGAAAATGTGATTTTGATACTATTGCAAACATAAATAATAAATAATTTTGATTATTTCTAATTTTTTAACATTATGAACCAATACTACTAACTCAAATCATTGTCCCTAGAATATTTCCATACATATTTCCTAAATATATTTTTATTGATTTCAGAGGAGAGAGAGAGAGAAACATCAATGATGCGAGAATTAATTGATCAGCTGCCTCCTGTGCATCCCTCACTGGGGATTGAGTCCAGGCATGTGCCCTGATCAGGACTCGAACCATGACCTCTTGGTTCATAGGTCAATACTCAACCTTAGAGTCACATGCCTGGGCCATACATATTTTCTTATTCATATATTTTTATTTTCTCTACATATGTCTTAGAATCCATACCATGCCTCACTCTCTTTCAAGAAGCTTCTATAGTATGCTACAGTTCACATTACTATCTCCCTAACCCCTGTACATACAGGAAGCCCATGTCTTTTTTTATAAATAATACATAATCTGTATATTGTATTGTATGTTCACCACCCAAGTCAAGTCTTCTTACATAACCATTTATCCCCCCTTTACCTTTTTCTTCCTCCTTCCCTCCATCCATTCCCATTTCCTTCTGGTAATCACCATGTTGTTTTCTGTCTATGAGGTTGTTGTTATTATTTTTTTGTTTGTTTGTTTTTCCTAATCCCTTCCCCTTTTTCACCCAGTGTGCCAACTCCTTTCCCCTCTGACAGCTGTCAGTCTGTTCTCTGTATCCATGAGTCTGTTTTTATTTTGTTAGTTTATTTTCTTTATTACTAAATCTGTTCTCATACTCTTCTCTCTTATCCAATTAGCTGATACAGTATTCATTAAGATACTACTATATGGCCATATACTAAAATGTTATTTTACAGAAATCATTTTATAGAATAACTAGAGGCTCAGTTCACAAAAGCACGTGTGGGTAGGGTCACTAGGCTTAGCCTGTAATCAGGGCCATCTTCTGCCCACTTGCTAGTCCCCAGTCCCACCCCGCCTCCAACCCCCCAATTTGCTATGGTTCCTGATCGCAACTTTGCTCCAATTCTTTAGAGCCTATAGGTGGGTGGCAGGGGGGAAGGTGAGGGACCAAGAGGTCAGCATTCAGCCACTTACCTCGGTTCACCATGGTTCCCCTTCCATCATGCTACAATTGGAGCCTGCAGGCTGCGGGGGAAAGACTGAGGAGGTGGTCAATGCAACTCATGGTGACAGGTTGATTGGTCATTCCAGTTGTCCTTGTATTATATATGTGCATTGGCCTATATGATAAAAGGCCAGGCTTATGGTCTCTGACCTTTTATTATAGAGGATATGTAAAATACTTGGTCCAGGACAAGATATCAATAATAAAAAATTATTTGCATTTGCAATGAGTCAAAGAAAATGTAGACTGTAATTTAATGCTCAATTCTAGTTTTAATTTCATAGTGAGATTCTAGTGATATCTACCTCCTCATTCTCTCTTCTGAGGTAGAGAGGGTGTTGAGGTATGATTAAGAGCATGAGTTCTGGAGTGGGACCATACGATTTGACTCCGGCTCTTTCAGACTCTGGCTGAGTAATTTGAGGCAAGTGTTTTGCTTTATTTATTTACTTTTTAACTTCTGTATCTTCATTTTATTTGTTTGTAATGGTGATGGAGAAAATAACACCTATATCCATTTCATGCCATGAGGATTAAATGAATCAATATAGTTAAAGTACTTAGAAAAGTGTCCAGCTGATAAAAGCATCCTTTGTTAGCTGTAATCTGCTCTCTATATTTGAATGAATTTAATTTATACTTTAACACAATGTTTCAATTCTTTTGAAAATAGATGATACATAAATCTAAAATAAAAATAGAGCTTGAGATAGTTCAGTTAGTGGTATTTGATGAACTTCTGTTAAATATTGAATACTTTTAATCCTTTTAATGTGTGTTGCTAATATGTACAATGAAAATATTTCCCTACTTTCTATTACCAATGAATCTTTATTGAGTGAAGAATCACATCATGATTGTATTCTGCGTTAAACCAGATTGACAGTGAGTATGGAGTGGATGAGAGTCTTTTCATTTCATTTTATCATTTTACACACACATTATTTAGCACACACTCTGTGATGAGCACTGCGCTAGTATTTGACTTATAAAATAAATAATACAAAATAAAGAATATTAATAAATAATGACACTTTAAGCCTTTTGGAAACCTACTTCTATATGATAAAGGCAACAACAAATAGATGTGAACAGTTCTAAAGTGAAAAATGATAACATATTTCTCAAAGCTGATGGGTAAAGAGTCATAAGGAAGGCAACACTTCAGAGTAATTTTTAAATAAGTAAGAGTTCTGCAGGCAGCTTAAAGGAAAATGAATTCTATGATAAGGATGAAAGACCTGGAGGCAAAAAACAGACTGGTTTGGGTAAATTGAAGTTATTGCATTATTGTTCAGGTTCCTATGTAGAGGAGACATAGTAAGAGGTGAGGTTTAAGAATTAGATAAGGACATGATCACAAAGGGGTTTTTAAGACTGGCAATAGTTTGGGTTTTATTTTATTGGCTTTGAATTGTTTCAAGCATCAGAATGATCTAGTCAGGATTATATTTTAGAAAAGTAATTGACAGAAAAGAGACCAAAAACTGGAAGTGGAATCATTAGTTCAGGTTAATGAAAACAAACGATGGACAAATAAAATATATTCGATTTTATTGAATGGGATAAAACATTTCCTACAAATGTAATTCATCTCACTGTAATAATGGAATTTAAATATTTGAAGGGAGAACTTTATGACAGATATTGGTAACAATACTAGCAGGGTATTAAGTAGTTAATATTTTGATTTCTTATTTTAAAACTTGTATTTAATTTGTATAACCTATACATTTAACACCATTTAGGGTTTAGTTTTATATAACATAGTTCTGTGTCAATAACATTTTGAAACTTAGGTTGAGTGTCAGGTTTTAAAATGTAGTTTCCAAAATAAATAATCAAGTCTGGGAATTTAGAGTTACTTTTAGATTAATGGAATATTTATTTAGCAATTTTGTTTAAATGAAATAGTAATAGTATATTCTATCACTGTTTATGCAGAAAACTTTATACCAAGTTAAAATGTTTAACTCATCTATATGTATTTCTTCTATATTTAAAATTAATGTTTGAGTCTTATAAGTGAATAGTCAAAATATTTTATTTTCTGAGAGCCATCATATTCTTCCATATTATTTTAAAATGATATAACTTAAAAGATGATGGTGATTTAATTATTTGCAAAATCTAAGTTATTAATATACAAACTTATTCCATATTACATTAAAATATTCTGCAATTTTTATGAATTCTTAATCGTGCTATAACTATATAATTGACTCAAAAGTTGAATAGTACTTGTGACAAACACTGATTGTGTCAATAAAAACAGCATTATCAACATTGTAGTCCTATATATTGCTTTAATAATTTTTTTGTTGATTTGCTGTATACATTACTTAAAATTTGTTCTAATAATTTCTTAATCAATTAGAAAAAATTTTGGCTGGATGATCCAGCATAAAAATTTTGATGGCATACAGGTGATCCTCATTATTTGTGGATTTCATAATTACAAATATGCTGTAACTTATTTGTAAACCAAAATGAATATTGGTATCCTTTAGAGTCATTTGTACACATGTACAGAGCAGCAAAAATTTTGAGTGTACCAATGTACACATTCCAAAATGAGCTTGACAGGTGATGCTCTGTCACTTCTTTCAGTTCATGCAGTAAACATATTGTAAAGAAGTGTCATTTTTGCAGTCTATTTAGGGCCACATTTTCTGTCATTTTGCTTTCGGTTTGTGATTTCACTATTTAAAATGCCCCTCAGCATGATGCTAAAGTGTTGAGTAATGTTTTTAGTACAAAGGCTGAGATTGTCCTAGGGAGAAAATACATGTGTTAGATAAATTTCATTATGACATGAGTTATAGTGCTATTGGTTGTGAATTCAATGAGATAATTAGACCTTAATTCATATCAACCCCATGATTTTAATGTCTTAAATGTTAAGGCATATTTAAACAAATACACATAAAACAAGGTTATATATTGATCAGGTGACAAAAATATTATAACCAGAGGCTCCCAGAAACCTAATCCTTTATTTCCCCTAGGAGCAATGGTTTGGTATTTGCTGATTCAGTGATTGCAGCACCTTAATAGAACATAACTACCACAGATAATGAGAATTGACTGTATTTACAATTCCCACTTGGTAACTTAAAATGCAAGAAAGAAGATACAAAAGCAAACAGTGTTTTGCTTTATATATCTAAAACAAAGTTGAAAACGTATTTAAATTAATATAGGTGGGTAGAAAATTCCTGAATTATCTATCACAATATACAGAGTAGACAGAATAGGTTTATAAAATGTAAAATCTAAAATTTCTTAATATCTCAGTTATTTAAAAAAAGATAGGTTATTTCAGAGATAGAAAGTTTTTAAAAGGCATACATCTAGTAATTAATAATCAAAATGCTAAGGAATTGATAGCAACCTGGATGCAGTAATCCTCTCTTGCATTCTAGAATATATATTTTGATTATGAATAAATAGAAAATTCATTCACATGTATATGGGACGTTTTCTACCATATATTGTTATCAAAACAAAGCAAACAAAATAAATTGTTAATGAGACAGAGAATTGGGTTAAGGGACTAAATATGGTATAATGGAAAATCAGTTAAGATGTTATACTTAGATAAGCCTGAAAGGATAAATCTAGCTTTCTCTATAAATCTATTAACCTAAAACAAAGAGAATTTAATTTCCAACTCAAATTTAATTAAAAACTTTGATAACTTTATATACTGATCATAAAATGATATTTATACAAGCTTCATGTCACACAGAAATTCATATACTTATTTTTAGAAATAATAAAAGTAGAATTAAAAAAACACTATAAATCATGTGATGTTTGAGATACTTAATGCATATAAGTATGTAATAAGAGTTAATAATTATAATGGATATAATCCAATAAGTATACACACTTGGTTTATCTTTTTATACATTGTTATAATTGTAGTCAATCTTTGTTTTTATAATACTTATAGGAAAAATAAATTTTATTATTTACTTAAGAAAGGTACTTTGAACAGCAGCACAGAAACATAACTGACAGACTGCCTCAAATGCCAATGGTGAAAACAGGCACATAAAACATTCTTAAAATTCCAGATTATTTACTATTTAATCTTCAGTCGACCATGTGAAACAGATAACATTGTTCTCCCACTATATTAAAGCTATCCATCTTGCTATCTAAGTGATACATTCTTCTAAGAAAACAAAGTAACCTTTTTAGCATTAGCATCTGTAAGGTCATGTTCAGCATCTATAAGGATATTTTATTGGCTAGAGGTTTACCTTTTTAGTGTAGAAATAATTTGATATGATTTCTATGAATTATATTTTTAACTAATAACAGATATTTATTATTATTAAGTAGTAAGTATGTACATATATGTGCATATATTTATATATAAATCTAACATTTGTAGTATGTGAATATTAATGCTTTGTATTTTAATTTTTCCCCATCAGACATCAAAATTTTAGTATCTAATTCATTACACTGCAACTAGGACATGTGGAAATTTCTTGTTTTTAAAGGAATAATATTCAAAAGTATAACTGTTTTAAATTGTAAATCACCTTGAATATGAAATGGGTGATAAATGAAGAATAATAACTTAGAGAGCACCAAGTATATTTTATGATTATGACATAATGGTGAATTTGCCATTATTTTATTTGCCATCACCTTATATTTTCCTTTATAAACCACATTGTTACCCCTCCCACCTTTCTTTAATTTTTACATAAAATTAAAATAACATAAAATTATAATAAGCTCTAACTTTAAGAGTTCACCAGAGACAAAAATGCCGTCTTCTTTACATAGTACCTAATTTGTGTTGAATGCTTAGTGTGTGCCAAGTATTGTTCTAAGGGTTTTCCAGGTATCATATCATCTTCTGTAATCCTCACAATGTCTCTCTCAAGTAATTGTTATTATCGAACACAATAACAAGGAGAAGAATTGAGATAAAATGAGGCTAAATCATGTGTCTGCATTTGCAATCTGTTGACCTGTATGGAGTTCAAGGCTAACTCCAGAATTTTTATTCTTACTGCTCCTACCTATGCTGTGCTATCTCTAATATGAAATTGTTTAATTTTGGATAGTCTGGAAAGAGAAGAAAATTAGGATCCACTCAGTTTTTATTCAAGTCACTTTTGCAATTGTTTTAATTATTATATTTAAAATCCTAAAAAAATGTTTTTTTCTAACTATAAAATATGGTAAAGCCTATTTCATAGATTGTTTAATTATATACATTAGAATTATCATGTAGATATAGAATTTTTTCATACTGGCTATTCATTAGTTGATTCAATAGGTCTATACAATTATTAATTATTGTAAAATCTGGTCACATTAGAATTGTTCCTCATTTTAATGTTCTTCCATTCTATGATAAAAGTGGTTTCCAATTTGGATGGGTTCTGGGTAACATAACAGCTTAAGGAAAAAAGAATTGAAGGATTTGAAGTACTTGGGACATATCATTCTACCTAATGTGATCACACAAATATTGTCTACTGATTATCTAGCCAAAAGGCACAGCTTTAGAATCTTAACATATCTAGGTGGCTTCTATCTATTGGTCAGGATTAGTATGTAAGAAGAAAATTATTTGTGAGCCATATTCATGCATTTCATAGAACATGAGTAGTTGGTCCACATTCTCAGAATTCAAAAGAAAAAATACATATATACCTTCTAAAGTTCTCACATGTAATTAATTAATTAATTAATTAATGCCAAATTAGTCTATGTAATACTGGGGTAGAGAGGGAAAATCTGTGTCTGGAAATTTGGGATCTGATCCTATCTGAATATTTTATTTGAATTTTAGTAATTCACTTAATCTATGGGACTCGAGTTTTTTATCTTGTTAAAACAAACAAACAAGGGAAGCCCTCAGTTCTAAAGTTATATTCATTATGACCATAAATATAGCAATACCTACAATCTAATTTGCAAATCAGCATACCATGTTAATTGAATTTTTCTCATGTTAAGAACCAAATGTTTTTATAAAATTAGCTTAATTTAGTTTTCATCTTAATTCTTTTGAAGTAGCATTTTCATGGATTATGGAGAGAGGCTGACTTTTTGTTTGTTTTAATGAGTAAAAGTCAATTTTATCCCTTTTTTTGTGTCCATCTAATCCCAAAATGATGGAAGGCTATTGGGAAAATTTTAGCTAAATACTATTTCTAACTTTATTATCTTCTCTCTTAATATATTTTTGTTATTGTATTTGAGAAACTTTGTATTTTTTATTGAATAAAAACTATGTAATTTCACTTCATATTTCCTTTTCAGATTTTAATTTTAGAACAGTGTTTAGCTACTCAAAGTAACAAAATTAAGTAGCACAAAATGAAAATGCTAAATCACTATGTTGAGATACTTACAAAGTTGTTTATCTCTAAAATTTTTTAAAATAAAAAAACCAAATAAACCAAATTACAAGTAAAATAAGCATAACAGTTAATTATCTATAGGATGAATTAAAAAAATGACGGAAAATAAAATATTCAATTATTATTGACTAATAGAGGCCCGGTACACATATTTATGCACTGTGTGGGGTCCCTCAGCCTGGCCTGCAGGGATCAGGCCAAAAATGGCTCTCTAACATTCCCCAAGGGGTCCCAAATTGTGAGAGGGTGCATGTCAGGCTGAGGGACCCCACAAGTGCATGATCAGGACAGGGGAGAGACTGTAGGAGGGCTCCAGGGCATGTCTGGCCCATTTTGCCCAGTCCCAATCAGCCAGACCCAGAAGCAAGCTAACCTACCGGTCCGAGTATCTATCACCTGGTGGTCAGTGCACATCATAGTGACTTGTCGAACAGTTGAACCATTGGAAGGACAATTAGCATATTAGGTATATATATATATCATTGTCCTAAATGCAGAGTTGACTGATTTCATTTGCAATTTGATATATTTAGGGATAAATGTAATCTGTTATGGAAAAGGCATAAAGATTAGGGGTACATTCTCCTCATCTCAAAATTAAGTTTCCATACCAAAGTGTGATTGGTTGGCAAGAGGCCCATGAACAATGGAAGGAAGGAGAATGCAATGTAGACTTTTTAGAAAAAGCAGTTTACTGAGAATTGTCTTTTTTCTAGAATTCATTCTAATCACAAGGTTCCATGATACGAGGTGTGCTAAGAATGTAAGCCTCAGAGACTTTATTTCCTTAAATTTTTGTACTCTGTTTTGTTTAAGTTTTTGAAGATGAGTGTCTTACTTAACCTTACTAGCATCAGGCTCTTTATGAGGAATGAAAGGACGACACACAAGCCTAAGAGTGATTAGTTCAGATGAAATGTGCAGGATTGCATCATCAAAGGAATGAGGACTGTAGGACACAAGGTCTCTATCATAAGTCACATTGCTAAATCTCCAGTGACAGATGGAAGGTGACATCAGTGCCTCAGGAGCACTATACTGATAGCTTTGTGTTGGAAGCTGCTTGACTTTCATTATGGTTCCCGAAACTTCTTGTTCTTGTAGAGACTGGTTTTTCTGTTTGTTTGCTTAATTCCATCAGTCTAACACATAGCAGGTAATGAGAAAGTCAACTTGATATGGGTATTTAGCATGGTTTAAAGAATATGTATTAAAATTAAGGAGAGATTTAAATTTTTCATGTATTTGAATGATCATTTAATTCATTTACATTTTAATTATTTGTTTCAATGCCTGTTTCTCCTACCAGAGGCTGAGGCTCTTAAGGGCCGAGACCATATGCTATTACCCTTCATATTGTTATCATTTACTACAGTGCCAAGGAAATGGCTGTTGTTTCATGAAGGAGGGAAGAGAAAGTGATTTCTTATAGACTCCTTACTCAATGTATTACATAGTAAAGGTTGGGATTTTACATGTGGCAGAGTGATGGAAATCAACTGATTGCAGATTATCAGACATTTAAATCACAGATAAAAACTAATTTTAAGCAGTAAGGCAAGAAATGAAACATGGTCTTCAAGGTGAAAGAGGGAGAAAGTAGTAAAGAAAACAATTATTGAGTGCCTACTGTGCACAAGGTGCTGTACGAGAACTTTACTAAATTATTTCATTTAATGCTTACAACAACCGAGAATACAGAAGTTATTCACTGCATTGCACATATATATTATTTGTATGTAACTTGCCTAAGGCTATGTGACTAATGTATATCAAACTAAAGTGAGAACAAAGATCTTTAGGTCTTCCAAATTTTCCAATGCATCTAGTGTCCCTAATGAAATACTTTGATCCTGGCCAGTGTTGCTCAGTTAGTTGGGTATTATCCAGTGCACCTAAAGGTTGCTGGTTCGATTCCCAGTCATGGCACATACCCTTGTTGTGGGCTTGATCCTGGGTAGGGGGCATGCAGGAGGCAACTAATTGATGTTTCTCTCTTATCGATCTCTCTCTCTCTCTGTTTCTCTCTCTCTTCCCTCCTCTCTCATTTCCTCCCTCTCTAAAAATCAATAAAAAATCTTTAAAAATAAAAAAAAATTCTCTGGAAAGAAAGGCTCTAACATAAGAACAGTAAAGACATTTCATGTTCACACTTTTAATAATTGGAAATAATAACAATGCTTTCATTTTGTAATATTTTGTAATATGTGAAAATCAAAAATTTTAGTCTGACTGACATTTAATTCATATTGATTGTTTTTATTATTTTTTCCTGAAAAGGATTTTAAAATTATTTAATTTTATAATGAAATATCAAAATTAAACATGACAGTAGAAAAGTTTTGGTTATTAAAAGTATTCAACATATTGGGATGATATCCTATCTAATAAAAGAGAAACATGCAAATCAACCATACCTCACTACACCAACAAGCCACACTCACGAGCCATGCCCACAAGCCAATCAAGAGGGAGCATGCAAATTAACCAAACTAAGATGGCAGTTAATTTGCATATCCTGGTGCAGAGTGAAGACTGAAGACAGCATAGAAAGAAGCCAAGTGTTGCAGAAAGGAAGGAAGCTGCAGAGAAGCAAGCAAGTAGGGCGCTGGAGATGGGAGGGAAGTAGGCAGAGCGGGAAGTAGGCAGAGCAGTGGAGATGGAAAGAAGCAGGCAGGGCAGTGGAGACCACTGCACAAAGCCCTATTCTTGCAGAAATCTTCCTGCAATGGGCCTCTAGTTGGTTAATAACATTATATAGTTTTCAAGTGTACTGTTCTATAAAACATTATCCATACATTGCATTGTGTGTTAATCACACAAAGTCAAATCTCCTTTGATTTCTTGCATTTATATCCCACCAGTTCATGGTTAATCTATAAACAAATCTTCACATATAATAGATTATAGTTCACTATTTAGAGAAAGCATGGATCCCATAGTAAACTGTAGAATTACACTTGCTTTAAATGATGTGTAATTCTGTAATTGACATTGTTTTTACATATGCAGGTTTTATCCTTTAAAAATTAAAGTATATGTTATAAATTTCTTTTTTAAAAAAAATATATTTTATTGATTTTTTACAGAGAGGAAGGGAGAGGGATAGTTAGAAACATGGATGAGAGAGAAACATCGATCAGCCGCCGCCTGCACACCTCCTACTGGGGATGTGCCTGCAACCAAGGTACATGCCCTTGACTGGAATCGAACTTGGGACCTTTTAGTTCGCAGGCCGACACTCTATCTACTGAGCCAAACGGGTTTCGGCTAAATTTCTTTAAATAGTCAACTATTTATTCAATATTCTACCAGATTTTTTCTTCTAGTGTGGCATAGATCTCTGATGAATCTATATACTGATATGAATTTTCCTAATTTTAACCTTCATAAATGATTATTAAGAAAAATAATGAAAGATGATATATGAAAGGATAAATAAAATGTAAAAACAAAGCTTGGGATTTTTCATTTTATATTAAAGTCAGTAATATGTGTTTTATTAGAAAAATCTGTATGGCATGGAAACATTTTTTAACTATTCTCATCAAACAAAAACTACTGGAATAACAAAATATTTTTATCTTGGGTTAGAATGCCCAGCTGCATAACACACAGTGCCACTTGAATCATAATAACTCTTTTTTCATAACAGAAATCTCTATAGATTATTTTGTTTATATAAATGAAAATAGTACTCTGTAATATTAGAAGAGTGAAACTTATCAGTTCAGAAAAGGCCTAAGCAAATGGAAAGTGACTTGTTCAGATATATAGTGAAAAAATAACTCAAAGATAAACTTGTTAATACCTTTTATTCCTATTTCTCTCTTACAGGATAGAGAAAATGTTTTTCGCAGAGAAATAGTCCATGATAATACTGCAATTATAGGATTATAATTTAAATTAGAATCAGTTATTATTTCCAGTGATGGACTAGGTGCTAGTTTGGGTTCTTCAAAAATTGTATTTAATCTATAATCCTCATAATTTTTTATACTCCATAATTTTACTTTAAAAAGTTTACTTTCATAAATATGTTTTGCTTAAGATTATTCCCAGGTCTTAACTGTTTCAAATGTTGTGTCTCAACACATAATTTTAATCATGTTACTTTATGCAAAGGTAGTAGTTCCTATTATCAATGAAATTAGTAGTGGAATCCATAGAGATTTATTCTCCTTTCCCATTATTTCTTATTAAAAAATGACATTCTGTTCTCAATAAGTAATTCTTTTTATTATTCACAATACCATATTTTCTGCCTTTATGTCACACGTTTTTCTCCTTCTTCATGAAAATAGTAGTATTATTTTTATGTATTTTGTATTTCACATTTTACTAATAGTTTTATAAATATGATTTTGTTTAATATTTTCTTGCTACTTTCTAATTCATTCTTCACATACCAATCTCCACTGACACTTGATAATTCAGCCATGCTATATGTTGTTATACCTTAAATACATCTGATGTTCTTCCATTTCTGCACCTTATCTCACAATTTTCTGCTGAAATGTACAAGATAACTTTTGTCCAACCTCTACTCATGCTTTTTATACTCAGTACATTCTTTTAGGTCAGGAAGAAACATGACCTCCTATATAAAAGTTTTCTTGATAAGAACAAAATAACAGATTGCTACTTCCTCAAGACTATTTTAGCTTTTATACTTTGCTTTTAACAGGGACTGCACCTTGATATATATTTATGTAACTGTCAACATCTACTTACATATTTTAAGTTCTTTGACAATAGAAGCTACATTATATTCTCCAGTAATTTAATATATCTATAATATCTATATTCTTCTGTATATAATTTTTAATAAACGCATGTTAAAATTTGGCAAAAACAAGCATGTGATGGAGATATCTTTACCCCATAACTATCCATATTGAGAACTGAAAACCTGGCTACATAGCTAGCTAGTTGCTTTTCAAGATTTCACTGTTTACGCCTTTTAAATTAAATTTAATCTCCCTGCCTTTTAGGTTTTTTATGTCTGTCTATAGATTCCTGTATTTTGTTTGTTTGTTTGTTTCTTGAGGGCAGAAAAAGACGTTTGAAGAAAGTTAGATAACTTTATACTTTTATGGTAACAGGACAAAGTTCATGGAAATTTAAGGATGGCAACAACCTAGATTGTTTTAGTCCTCTATTTTGCCCCTGTTTCTCCTCTGCACTCACATAATGGAGTTCCTTTTTTTTTTATCCTTCCCGATATACAAGAACACTTGATAAAAGTAAAAAAAAAAGGTGGGGGTCTATGACAGAATTCAAAGTATTTTCTATTACTCTAAGGAAAATATATCACTTAAAAATATCACAGCACACAGTTTTATAGACTGTTTTTCAGGACCAGTCTATTACACAGTTATGGCCATAGAAATGGTTGGTGACACAGCTCATTCACTGCTTAAAGTGACACTTCTCTCACCTTCTCTCTAAGGAAGCTGGATGTCCTTACCCAAATGGATTAAAATGTAGCATAGACGTAATTTATGTGCTTGGCTGTGAGTTAAAATTAACTTGAAAGCTTGTTAAAATATCAACTCCAAGGCCACTCTCTGAGGTCTTGATCAATAGCTGAGAGTATGTTTTATTTATAGTTTTAAAATGCCCATCCCCCTATGATCCAGATGCAGGCAACTCATGAAGCAATGTTTAGTAGATTCCCTTTGCATATCTTTGAGTGAGGCTGTGTATTGGTGAATTATCTCAGGACCTTACCGACGTTTTACAATAAAAGCAAAACCAGAGTTTGACCTGCTTTAGAAAGCTCTGCCTTATACATACCTTCATTTGTTTTAGTTGCAATTCTTCAAAAAAGAAAATGAATTATTTAAGAATCATCTATGATCAGAAGATCAAGTGACTAATGTAGCATGGCTTCTGCTCTCTAGTTATTCACAGTGTAGCTAGAGAACCACTCAAATCAACAAGCAAAATTATCACAATGTCATAATAGATATGTATAAAGCTATTTAGGAAGAAACATGATAAAGTAATACATTCTGTAAATGTGGACAACATCTCATATAACATCAATAATTACAATAAGAATAATAATTGCAAACATATAGTACTTACTATAGTTGTAAGTCCTTTTTATACAATCTTTAGAACAATACCGAGGTAAATAATACTATTATCCCATTGTTAATTGTGAGGAATTTGTTGCCAAATGAAGACATGTACTTGTCCCAGACCTTAGTCTTGAATGTGGAGCAAAGATCAGACCCAAGCAATTCTGTTCAGAACTTATGCTTTTAATTGAAAAAAAATTATGGAGGAGGCAACATTTAAGCATATAGTAAAGGAAAGGGAAAATCATTTTACAGAAAGAGAAAAAAAAATAACCAAAGGGTAAATACAAAAAGAAGCTATGGAAGTTGTTGGCAGGCCTGTCTTTAAGACTTGGGCTGAAGGATAGGATGTGAAATGGGTATAAACAGAGTGACAATTAATCACTTTTATCACCCTGTTCTCCTTGGTTGCTCCTCTAGCCAACAGTTTCAAGCACTTATACATCATGAGCTTGTTATAGTATTCTTGTCAGAGCATGACTCAGGAATGAGGACCCTCTTGAACACCTTTGGAATTCTTCCATGATCTTTAGACATCATAGTAAAAAAAGTTTTTAGAAGTACTAATGATTATTCGCAAAGTGCACATGTTTTAGAATAGCTGAACAATGTTTATTTGTGAATGACTCAATGTTGACCTAAAAGTCTACATTAAATCTTAGATGGCAGGATGCAGTTCCAGGATCGATATTATTTTATATAATTTACTGTTTGGGGAGGCTAAACAAGACTATTAAATTTTGGGTGACAGGAAATTGGACACATTTAATAGAATTAGAAACTGTAAGGTTGGAATTTGAATTAACTTTGACAAATTAGAGATACATTCAGTTTTATTGTAGATGACTAGAACTAATTCAGATTCAATATAAGATAAATAAAAACATAGAAAATGACTAGCTTCTAATAATATTTTAGACTAAAAGAAATTCAAGGACTATCCAAAAACTGTTATTGCTTTGTTTATAATAATTCAGCAGAAGTTGAGATTTTTGTTTGTAATAAAGGAACACCATAATTTGATTTACATTTTGGTGACATGTACAATGCATTTGAATTCTATCTGGTATTACCTTAAATTACCGAATTTGTTTCTAGCAATACAGCCATACAAATAACTTTACCTATGACATTTGTACCAATAAATACTATGTTATTTTTAAATGTTAAGCATTATATAGAAACATTTTTCAAATCAACTATCATGTCATTATGCCAAAGATAACTTGTGAGAGAGATAGGTAACTCAATTCTTAAAGAGCAGACTTTAACCATTAGTGTAAACTTTGGACTGCTTGCTTTGCTAGAATTAATTTGACAAATTATTCATGTGTGAGATTTTCAGCAGTGGAATTTGCAGTGTTCTACCCAATGTAGTTGCTTAAAGAGTTAAATCCTCCATAATCAGAAAACTCACACTAAATTCATGATTATATCTATGATCTATTCTAATATACTGAACAACTGTGTAAAGATCATGTGGATTGATTGATCATTTTACTAACTTCTTAAAGGGATTAAGTTGAAAAATTACACAATGTACCCTTCATTATACATAATCTGCTTTTGATAAAAGAATATTTTAGAAGAATGTGGAATTTAGAAATGTAATTTTCATTATATGCTAGAACAGACTTTCTTATTTGGGAAAACATCTTTAAAATATGAGGGCATATCTAAACTTGTTTAGAAGATTAGAGGCCTGGTGTGCAAATTTGTGCACATTGAAAGGAAATTAATTTAAAGAGATATTTAATATTGCTATTTGCACTAATCTATATGTAAGTGATGAATATAGTTGGTTATGACCAAAGACCAAATCAATTTTCCCATGCAACTTGAGAACTTCGGAATATATGAATTTATGTATGGAGTCCAATGTAAACTCTCCATAGAAATTAAGAATTAAAGGTCATAACATTTGCCATTGAAAAAGTAATTATTTCCTGGATATTTAGTAAAGTCTATGCCCTGTGACACTCATGATTTAGAAAACAGATATACACTAAGTGGCCAGATTATTATGATCTCTGAATGCATAATAATCTGGCCATTCAGTGTGTGTGTGTGTGTGTGTGTGTGTGTGTGTGTGTATATATATATATATATATATATATATATATATATATATATATATATATATATATTTTAGAGGTCTGATGCATGAATTCTTACATTGTTGAGGTCCAGCCAGCCTGGCCAGAGGGAGGGGGGGGACATGGGCTGTTGGCTGGACTGCCTGCTGGTCGAACTCTTGGTTGAGGGGACAATTTATATATTAGCCTTTTATTATATAGGATATACACTGAGTGGCCAGATTATTATGCTTTCAGAGATCATAGTAATCTTGCAACTCAGTGTATGCCCTCTATGATGTATTGTCTTAGAACAAAAATTTAATTTTTTGGTGCTTAAGTTTCCGATTGATCTCACATTTTTATAGTCTTTATTCCTGAAGTTCTTTTTTCCCCCCAAAATCTGATAGTAAAATAAAATTTTGTAATATGTCTACAATTTTCTGTTTTTAACAAAAGTTCTCTTGAGTAAAAATTTCATAATCTGTATTATAATTTAGTGATATCTAACATAAATACCCATTTCTGTAAAAGTCTAGATACTGATTAATATAACTGATATTTGAAGATTTGTTTTTCTTCTATTCAAGCAATTTTTCTGTGTATTTGAATTACAATACATTTAATCCATAAATTAATTATTTTCTGAACTTTATCTTCTTAGAATTTTTACTCTACAATATTATTTTCTTTACTGAATTCCTCAAAATATATATTTACATCTTAATATAACTTTATACATCTTGAAAAACTTATTATCTTTCATAATAATCACAATGTTTAATTAAAAGTGGGGGTTAATCTGGATTAAATTTGATACTAATCATTACAAAGAGTAATTGTCCTGCCCAAGAAAACTTAGTTTGATTTTCTTCTGTCTTAGTAATTTTCTTAGAAATGATCATTTCTGAAAAGAAATACACATTATTAATATGATAATCTATGTATTAAATTTGACCTGAGCCCTTTTGTTAAGAAAAAAAATACTAGATGCCCATTAAGGAATTTATAAATGATAAATATTTAGAATTAGTCTTAGTTTTTTAATTATAGGTTTTTCTTTTTTTTTCCCTTAGTCCCTGTTAATTATTTCTATTTAAAGATATAATCTGCATTTTACAGTGTGAAATCTAGGAGAATCCTGGTGAAGAATTTCTTTTATAAATTCCATATTACATGGATATTAGAAATAAGTTTTTATTTTCAAGAAAGAGATTAATCAAATAACATATGCATATATGCAAAACCCCATGGACACAGACAATTGTTCAATGAAGGCCTGGTGGGGAGAAGAGGGAAACGGATTACCAGGGTAAATGGGGAGAAAAGAGGACAGCTGTAATACTTTCAACAATAAAGATAAATTAAATGAAAAAAAAAAGAAATATAAAAACTAACAAGATACTTTCCAAATATAGTATAAGTACAAAACTCATTTAAATAAAGTTCCTTGCTTTACAGTGTAAGTGACAATTATAAACTAATCCTATCTAATAAAGAGGGAATATGCTAATTGACTGTCACATCCTCACAAAGATGGTGGGGCCCACAGCCATAAGATGATGGCACCCAGTCCCCTCAGTCCCCCAGCTGCCCAGGGCCAGCCTGAGGTTCAGTCAAGCCTCTTATGTCAGCTACTCAGCTGCCCAGGGCCGCCTGAGGCTCAGGTAATGAGCGCTGGCCAACGCTTGCACTGGTGACAGTGGCAGCAGCATAGTTGTGATGGGGCATCACCTTTATCTGATTGTCAGGTCACCTTCTGCCCCTGAGGGCTCCTGTATTGTGAGAGGGGGCAGGCTGGGGTTAGGGACCATCCCCCTCCAGTGGGCCTCTAGTCCTATTTAATAAAAGACCAATATGCAAATTGATCATACCTCCACTACCGCCACAAGCCATGCCCACCAACGATGGCTACCAACCAATGAGAGCGAGTATGCAAATTAACCCAAACAAGATGGCTACGGCTACAGAGAGAGCAGGAGGGAGGGTTGGATTGCCCCTGGCGATGAAGAATCCAAGCTTTCTGCAAACCCTGGTGGGCCCAGGCCTCTGCTTAAGGCAACAAAGTTTCCATGGCTGTGCTAGCAGAAGGCTTGGCTCCACTTCTAACTACTAAGTTTCCATTGTAGAAGATAAATAAATCTCAGATACCAGGGCCTCTGCTTGGGTCATAAGAGGGCATGGCCAGACTGCAAACCACCACAGTCCCCTCGCCCAGGCCACCCCATACCCCAAAGGAACATCCACCCTGATCCAGGACACCCTTCAGGGCAAATTAGCTGGTCCCACCCATGCACTAGGCCTCTATCCTATCTAATAATAGAGTAATATTCCCATTGACCATCACTCCAACACACAAGATGACTGCCCCCATATGGACACAAGGCCACCACAAGATGGCCAGCAGGGGAGGGCAGTTGGCAGGGACCAGGCCTGCAGGGAGGGCAGTTGGGGGTGATCAAACCTGCAGGGGAGAGCAATTAGGATGACAAGGCTGGCAGAGGAGGGAAGTTGAGTATTATTGGGCTTGTAGGGAAGGGCAGTTGGGGGGACCAGACCCACAGGGGAGGGCACGTAGGGGCAAACAGGCTGGCAGGGGCACAATTAGGCATCAATCTGGCTGGCAGGAGAGTGGTTAGGGGGTGATCAGGCTGGCAGGCAGAAGTGGTTAGAGGCAATAAGGAAGGCAGGCAGGTGAGCAGTTGGGAGCCAGCAATCCTGCATTATGAGAGGGGTGTCCAACTGCCCATTTAGGCCCAAACAGACATCCCTCAAAGGTTACCGATTGGAGAGGGAGCAGGCTGGGTTGAAGGACCCCTCTGCTCCATGCATAAATTCCGTGCAGTGGGCCTCTAATTTTATTATAAAAGACATGCCAGAAATTTATATCATTTAATCCAGCTCTGATGAGAAATGAAGAAGAGTGTAATGTAGCTAATAATGCACAATCACTTGAGTTGTATAATCCTGGGTTCAGTTAAAATTCTATCATTTATTCGTGAGGGTATCTTTAGTAAGTTACTTCTCTGGTTTTCAGTTCATCTACTATAAATAATAATAGGAACTTCCACAGGTTGTTGTGAGAATTAAATGAAGTAAATACACAGCACACCCAAATTACAATAATAGTGAATCAGTAATTTTAACATAGCCAATTTTTTTAGATATATTATGATTATCTTAATAAAATCCCAGATATTTTCTTTTAAAGCAATTTGTTTGCTAAGTAAACAAAATATATTAAAACATTTAAAAATTTTCTGGACAGAATTATAATGAAAAATATATTATACATTCTTATCTTTTTACTCATAATCAAGAGCAGAACAGAGAATTCTTAAAAACAGTGAAAAATACTCTTATTGTTTAAATTATTAGCAGTAGTTTTCTTGACTCTAGTATATGGATTCTGGTCTGAAGGCCTCAGCTAATAGCACCAACATGTGTTTAAGAGCCTGAGCATTTACTAACTGTACAGTCCTGTTACATTTGCTCTGTAGTAGAGAAACAAAGGTCAATAAGATTCAGCTTTGTAATCAGGTTTTTCCTTGATACTCAAATGTCTCACTCCTTTATTCAAGACCATTAGGACAGTACAAAATAAATTGATGCGGTTTTTAAAGTAAAAAAAAAAATTATAACCTAGGACATAATTTATTAATTAAATTAATTATAATATGTCTTAGCATATGCTATTTACTCAACCAATATTGGATTTATAATACTCAAAGCTAGAAACAAAATGTCCTTTTAAATTAAATAATTATTATTTAAAAATTTATTCTTGAAAGTATTATAGGTGTCTTCTTGTTTTCTCTATTGGCTTTTTCTAGCTTGTACCCTCTCCCCACCTCAGGCCTTCACCACCCCTATTATCTGTGTCCATGGGTTATGCATATATGCATAGAAGTTCTCTGGTTGATGTCTTCCCACCCATCCACACATCCCCACCTTCTCTCTGAGATTCCACAGTCTGTTCCAAACTTCTCTGTCCCTGGGTTTATTTTGTTCATTAATTTATTTTGTTCATCAGGTTCCACATATGAGTGAGTCATGTGATACTTATCTTTCTCTGACTAGCTTATTACACTTAGCATGATATATTACTCTCTGGGGTCCTTCCATGCTGTATCAAAGGGTAAAAGATACTTCTTTTTTATAGCTGCATATTATTTCATGGTGCAATTGTACCATAAACAAACTGTCTTTATACTATATCAGATGAAAATAAAGTTTCAAGTATATTTCAAATGTATTATTGAGTGGTTGCTTCTCTGTCTCTATTTTTCTGTCTCTATCTCAGTCTCAGTATCTCTCTGCCTTGCTGTCTCTCTCAGGTATTAGAGGAAACATCATTTTGTGGTTAATATCATGAACACTCAAAAAAAACCATTTTTTAATTCAGATTGTGGTAGACTACCTATATAACTTTGGGCAAGTTGCAAGTTACTTAATTGTGTAAACTTGGATTTATTCATACATTGAATAATACAGTAGTAATAATAATAGGACATACCTCACAGAGAAAGTATGAGAATTATGTCAAATATTGCATGTATAGAGCACATAATTCAGTGTACTTGCATTTATGTATTCCCTGCATGGAACTCTTCTTGCAGATACTCAAGGTACTTCAACAGTGAATTTTCCTAACTCCATTTATTTATTTATTATTCTAAAATATATTTTTATTGATTTAAGAGAGGGAGTAGAAAAGAGATAGAAACCTCAGTGATGAGAGAGAATCATTGATTGGTTGCCTCCTGCATGCCCACACTGGGGAACGAGCCTATGCTCTGGTCCAGAATTGAACCATGACCTCCTGGTTAATAGGTCAATATTCAACCACTGAGCCAAGCTGGCTGGGCCCTAACCCCATTTTAAATAGCATTCTCTACTCTACCATATCCTTTCATTACCTCTTAAGTAACCTGGCCATAAGTTAGGAAAAAAAGGTCAGTGAATTTGACAGTTTTCCCAACCAGTGTTCTTTTCATAGATATCCTTCTGACATAGTTGTCAAGATAAATGTTATGAAATAGGAAACTCTTTTTCGGAACTTAAAAATGTTGAATGCATACATCACTAAAAGGTGAAATTCTTAGGGGACAGAAACTTAGGTAGTCAATTTAATATACTTCAGTAT